>OVAX01000650.1:0-69685 GCA_900406405.1 Lepidium africanum
ATTGAAGTTGATTGCCACAAGGTCCGCGAGAAGATTGAACAAGGAGTGATTCTACCATGCTACACAAGAAGTTCAGATCAACTAGTGGATATATTCACCAAGGCAGCCAGCCCAAAGGTGTGTGAGTTCGTGTACTCAAAGCTTGGACTGATTGATATGTCCAAAATGTGACCATGATCCATACTCTTTTTCCCTTAAGCATAGTTTTATCCCATGTGGTTTTCTATGCTAAGGTTTTTAATGAGGTGGGGAGTTACAACTTTCAAGCTTGACCTTTAATGATCCTCATTACAGATTCAAGCTTGAGAGGGAGTGTTAAACTCACAGTTAAAATTAACTTAACTTGTATTTTAACCTTTTGGCTTGTATAGTTACTAGGGTTTACATATTTGTACAACTACATATATTTCACAAATCATAAAGGTAAGAGAATAGAAATTTTTCTTCAATTCTATTCTAGCCGCTCTCTTCTTTGTTCATGTCATTCCAAGTTAATTCTCCATTTAATCTTCTAAATTCTTACATTGACAAATCTTTTGTTACAAAATATTTAAGATTATACCAGCTTGTATATGATTATACATCCTTCTTGCGTATGTATATTTGATAATATAAAAGACAAATGCTTCAGAAATAAATTTCTTGTTAGGCAAGCAAAGAAATCTGTGAAGATAGCCTTTTGAATGTCTCTCAGTACATGTTGGAATCAAATGACTGTAAAGCTTCATCAAATCATGACTTAAAGTTGCAATATATTAATTCATCACAATCTGATGTACTGTGATAAATTAATTATGATAGATAAACTCCTCATGTAGTCTTCGTGGACTATATAGGATGTAACTGTCAATGTGAAATATTTTCATTCTTCAGTTTCTTTTGAAAGTGTTAGTAGTTAGTATAGCTCAATTTGTTGAGGATTTTTGTTATCTTTCAATTTTGTTTGTTAACTTTTATCTATCATAGTCTGATTAATATTACCTCTGTTTCATACTATAAGTTGTTTTGCTTAAATGCACATATATTAAGAAAAATTTTGCTTTCGTATTTTCTATAAAATAAATTATTTTATATAAGTATTTAATTAAGAAAAATAAAGAAACATAATTTAAAAGAAAAAATATATATATAAATAAATATGAAGAATTAAATTTTTCTTTAACTATTAATTCGCTTGTTATCTTGATTTTGCAAAACAACTTATATTTTGAAATACAAAAACACCTCTAAAACAATTAATAATATGAAAGCACATGAAGTCTTGAAATAAGGCTTTCTTTTGGTATGACAATTGGAGTCCTCTGGGTAAAATTATTGACATGACAGGTGAATCCGATACACGTTATCTTCGGATCTCTCGTTTAGCTCGAGTCCATGAAGCTATCATTGACGCTTCTTGGTTACAGCAAGCATGTGGAAGATCTTTTGGTAATCTCGTAGAATCACTATGCACTCTGCTTATTCCCACACTAGACTCTGGAGATCACGACTTTCTCTGGTCACACATCCATGATACCTATTGTGACTATTTCTCTTCCACCACAACTTGGAATCAGATTTGTACTGTGTATCCTCAAGTCCCTTGGTACCATCTTATCTGGTTTCCCCAAGGTACTCCTCAATTCTCGTTTATTATCAGGTTTTCTATCAAGAATAGGCTGTCCACGGGTGAAAGAATGCGCATCTAGGAAAGACAACAGGCTTGTGTGTTTTGTGAGGAACGAGATGAGACTAGGGATCACTTATGTGACACTTGCCTATTCTGCTACTCCATTTGGTATGATCTTTGCTCGGGTTTTCCAGATTTCAATGCACCTCTGGATTGGAATGATACTATTTCGGCCTTCTTATCTAGGCGAAGTAATAGCCTTGACACAATCCTTCACAAGATGACATTCCAGGCTTCAATCTATTATGTCTAGCGTGAGCGGAATGCTCGGATTCGCGGATGCCCCCTTCATCTTTTTAGGCTCTTACTCGGTTCATTGACAAGAAAATACATAATCGCAACACCTCTCTCGCCTACTCTGCTCCTCATAGGTTTCATGGTCTTATGCAGAGATGGTTCCAAATGAAGATGAGTTAGTTTCAATTTCTTATTCATTGAGTTGTTATTGAATTAATTTTATACAAACGTTTTTGTATAGATTTTTTTGTTGATCAATATATTTCAAATTTCAACAAAAAAACTTATACTGAAATGGAGAAAGTATATATAATAGGATCTAACCCACACTATAGTGTGATATTTTTATTTTTATCAAAAAAATAAGTAATGTTTAGTTTTGTATTAATAAATTTCTATACATATTTAATTTTGTATAATGATTATTCGTTTGTTCATTTATATATTTGAGTATATTTTTACTTGATAATGGATGATTACTAAATTCAATGATCATGATCTTCAAGTAGATCAAATAATAAACGCCTAAGATTAAAATTTACATTTTGAATCCTAACCATACACTAATATTATCTTATGTTTTTTTTTAACCATTATACTATCATACTCCTTCCATTTCAAAAATATATGGGGGATTTATTGGAGTATGAATTTATTGAATTTAGAAATTTTATAAGGATTTCTCAATCTATACAAAATTCTTGGATTTTAAAATCATGTTAAGTGAACTTGAAAATCAAACAATTCAGATTTGGAAATCAAGCAAACTAGATTTGAAAAATCATTCGGATTCCAAAATCAAAACTAAATAATTTTGTATGATAGCAAAAAAATTATAACATTTTTTTCATTTATGTCTCTCATTCAAATCCCTATGATATTGTTGCTCTCTATTCATTAATATATTATCTCTATTGATCTTGGATGAAAGAATTGATGTGTTAATGAAATCATCTACTTGCTTATGTATATATAGCATTTAATATTACAAAATTCCTTTTAAAATTATAGTTATGTATATAAATAAATATTTAGTTATAGAGAGATATATTTGCAATTATCTTTTATTAGAATTTTTTGTTAAAATTATAAAAGTATTTGGAATTTTATACGCATATTTGTTTTTAGTTATACTTTATTTAAATATAATATTATTTTACTTTTATACTTAGTAGGCAACAAAAATTTTAATTATCTTTACTTTCTAATCATAAATAACAATATTTATTAGAAATAATTATTTTAGGATTCTAAATAGATATAAAATATTTGGTAATAAAAGTTGATATTCAAAAGAATATATTTTTATTTTCTTTTAAAAAAATATATAAACACATGAAAATTTCTGATAATTGGATTTGTCACGTGGAACTAGGCTTAGGCATAAAAACCAGACCCGAATAACCGAATCTGGACCCGACCTGAAAAAAAGACCCGAATCCGAACCTGAAATACCTAAATACCCGAAAGGGTACAAATATTTAGGACCCGAATAACCGGACCCGAACCCAGATCCGAATTGAGAATTGAACGAGTACCCAAAGACCCGATTTTGTAGTTTTTTAGGTATTTTTAGAGTATTCTATGAGTATTTTTTGGTAATTTCAGATATTTTCAGATATTTTTTAATATTTAGGTATTCAAAAATATTTTTTGCTATTTTTATGTATCTTTATGATATTTTTAGGTATTTGTTTTGGTATTTTTAGTATTTTTTGGGATATTTCTCGGTTATTTGGGTATTCGGGTAAGTTTTAGATTTTTTAAATTTGGAACTGAACCGACTCAAACCCGAATAGAACTGACCGAAACAGAACCGAAATAGTAACGGGTCCTATATGGGTATAAATATTTTGGACCCAAAAGAACTGGACCCGAAAGGATCCGACCCGAAGATCTGAACGCTTAGGGCTACTGGGAACAATCCTGTTAATGAGTAAATTTACGGGATCAAAATTTATATAATAAGATAAAATTTGTGATAAAGATAAATATTATAAAAATAGTTTAAAATATATTATATCTTTATAAAAATATATAAATACAGAAAAATTTATGATAGTTGGATACGATACGTCAAATAATTTTGTTAATAAGTAACTTTGAGAAATCTAACTTTATATAATTAGATTTTTATTTTATAATTAATAAGAGATATATATTTATGATTATTTTTATTTTATAATAATAAATAGAAATAATTATTAAAAAAAATTTTATGTTAGGGTTGTCGTAATAGATGAATATTAAAACAATATTTTATCTTCTTTTTTAGATATGTAAAAACAGGAAAATATAACAACTTATAGAACCCAATTTTATATAATGAGCAATTTTGAGAAATTCAACTTTATATAATACAATGATAGATCCTAAAGAGCTTCTCCCCTTTAAAAATAAATAAAATAAAAGAAGGTCTACAAGAAAGGCAAAGTCGCCGAGGACGTGTGGTTTAGTGGTAGTGACCACTTTACCTTTTTTCAGGCACCAGAGTTCGATTCCTCCCTGATGCAAGTGGAAAGAAAAAAAGGAATTTTAGAATATAGGTTTTGGATATGGATCGGGCCTTGTCGATCCAATTATAAGAGTAAGGTTGACAAAAAAAAAGGCAAAGTCTACGTGAGGGTTAGACTGGTGCCATGGTGCACTAGTTTTGAAGTATTCTTATGTTTTATTGGTTTAGACTGGAAAATGGTTTAGCTAGAACTATTTTGGTTAGGCTTTGATGAAATTTTTTCCATGGGCTAAGTTTTAGTAGTCACTCCGGTTTGATCGAGAACCATCTTCATCTGAGTTCTCCTAGTTTGAGACTTTTTTTTTTTTTTATAACAAATATACATTTTCAAGACTCCTTCAAAATCAGATATTTTTAGGGGTTTTAAGCGTCAAATGGTATTCTTTGATTTCGCTATATTCGGAAGATATGTGGGATCTAATTTTTGTCGGTATAAAATTATTAGTCTTCATATATAAGATATTATCTTATATATTAAAGCGGGAGACACTTTCATTTTGACCGTGTTATAAACTTTAAGATAATAATTAACATAAAGTTCATAACAACTCTTAAAAATAGGATTACGGTAGGTTTCGTTACAGATTTTTATATAAAAATTTAAGAGTAGTATAAATTTAATAAAAAAACTTAGGAAAACTAAAATTAATAAAATTACATATAATATAAATCCGATTATTGATTCGGTTTGGGTTTGGATTCAGTTTTCCGAAGAATTCGTTATTTTGGTTCTTTTGATGTAAGACTTATTCTAGTATTTTAATTTTTCGAATATGGTTCGGTTCGGTATTAATCAAGTTCGGGTTCAGATATTTTTATATAAATAATAGAAAAACTCTAAAAAGCCAAAATTTGATTCTTGATTTGGTTCCATTTCGAGTTCAGATTCAGTTTTTTGGTACATGGATTTATGACTTATTTGGGTATTTTTAAGGTTCGGTTGCTCTAATACGAATCGATTTAGGTCAGGGTCTCGGCCCCTATAACAAAATCTCGAAATAAATATTCCAAAATATAACACGGGTCTTTACAACCTAAATGAACACGGTTTATAAATAATCAAAACAATCAAATCTCGCAATATAACGTGAGTATAATCCTACTCTTATATACTACAGCGGGAGACACTTTTATTTTGGACATCTTATAAACTATAGGATAAAATTAACTTAAGGTTTATAACAACCCTTATAAATAGGCATAAGGTGGGTTTACTTACAAATTTTGATACAAAAATTCAAATTAATAAAGATTTAATATATAAAACTCCAAAAAGCTAAAATTTAATAAAAATATACCAATTACAAATTTGGCAATTGATTCCGTTTTACTTCGGTTTGGATTCAATTTTCCGGATATATAAATTTATGTGGTATTATGTCGGGTACGGTTCATCTAATTCAGTATTTTAGTTATTTTGATCTAAAACTTATTCGGTAATTTTATTTTATGGAAAGAATTTGTTGAAGTGTAGATCAAGTTCGGGTTTGAGTATTTTAATATAAAAAATTGAACGCGAGTCGGGAGTTTACGAACTTATGACGATGACCGGGGATATAGTGCCGAGAAGCTGGAACGCAAGCAACCTTAAGCATTTTTACTACTAAAAACCAACGACGACAACAAGACTCTCCCACCTCAGCTCTTATGGCTCTCAATTATTACCGACAACGACGCCATTACTAGGGCGCTCCTCGGTGAAATATCTTGCTTTTAATTTACATGTAATAAATTTGTAACTAAGAACTACGTCTGGCTTGATCCCTTCATTCGGTACGTAGGCAGCCTTTGGGTGCGGCTATAATATAAAAAAAAAAAAAATTTCTCCCCAAGCAATGCTTGCCTCTCCTCAGTAAAATTTTCTCCTTGGCATAAATTTGCCAAATCGGAAGTCGAACCAAGCGTTTCCATCGGCTATACAGGGTAAAGCAGACCATAACTTCGTTCCAAGAAAGCCTAAGTTAAAGCCGAGCATACCACTCGCAGCAGGCACCACAGGATAAGCCGAACCGTAACTTTGCACCTATTAAGCCTAAAAGCCGATCATGACACTCGCCTCGACACCTAGGATAAGCTGGGCACCGAGCCTGCCCCTTAAAGATACCAAGCAACACAGTGAATAATAAACTCCGTTTTATTTCATGAATTGCCTAAAAATATATAATCTTTTAAGCGTAACCGCACCCCAGTTCGACAAAAAATTATACCA
The DNA here is from genome assembly GCA_900406405.1 of Lepidium africanum. Lineage (NCBI taxonomy): Eukaryota > Viridiplantae > Streptophyta > Magnoliopsida > Brassicales > Brassicaceae > Lepidium > Lepidium africanum. Next base: position 6,631 of record OVAX01000650.1, read on the forward strand.
ACGACAACATCTGAACAAAAATCTGCGCAATTAAAAAAAAAAGAACTCTATCTAGGCCTCCTCGACACTACCTCGCTGCGGCTCGCCAACACGGAGACTTCATGCATCCTCGCACAACTTGTCAAGATCACCGAGAACGTCATCATCATTCAAGGTCACGAGGGGATTCAGGTCCTCGTCTTGAAGAGCCAGAACAACGATGACTGAATTATGAGACAAGTATGTTGCCGAATCCTCGCTCAGCTTTGCAATAAAAGTGCTTGGCATGACCACACCCAGCTTGTCCTTCATAAATTAGAAGCAACCAAGAGTCCCCGATGCCTGACAGTGCAATAGACGAGGCGTATCCAACTCACGCTGAGCACGAACATGATCTCCGATATGCTTCAACTGAGCGTTACACAGCTCCTGCTCCACCCTCTGTCGAGCACGTTAGAGGACGATTTTCTCTCGCACCTGACGGACGGAATAATCTAACTTCTCAGAAAAGGAGAGGCACGTTTGGTGATTCTCCTAGGCCTCACTCTCCAACTTGCTCACCTAGGCACATAACGCCTTAACCTCCTCGACAAGTTTCAACCTTTCTTTCCTTTCCTTTCCCAAGTCACGCATAGCATCAAGCACTTCTGCCTCGGAGTTACGACATCTCATCTTGTACTCCCCTAATTCGCGCATATGACCGTCCTCATCACGAGTCGTAAGGTGGTCGTCATACCATTCCCTAATTAGATTAAGGTTGCAAAACTCTTGTACAACCAACAGTCAGAAAAAAACGAGCACAAAACGAACGATCTAAGAAAATACCAAAGACTTACATATGCCAATAAAGTGGTGGTTTCGACGAGGATGTCTCCTTCCAACACCGATTCCATCTCCAGCATACCGCGCATCGCCCCCTTTTTCTTAAAAAGAAGCTTGCAGACCATGTCACGAATCGGCACCGAGGGGTCTCATTCCTTTATACTTGAACGAGATATCAAAGTTCGGTGCCCCATCCTCGTCGGCATACCCTCAATCCTCCTCATCGAATCATCCTCCACCCTCAGCGTAGAATCCTTAGTCATCCTCGGCGTTGAATCGTTAGTTCTCTGCGCCATGAAGTCTCCAACACGAAGCATCTTTTTGGTACGAGCAGCACTAAACTCCCCACCCTCCTGAAAAACTCTTTTTGGTACGAGCAGCACTAAACTCCCCACCCACCTCAAAAACTCTTTTTGGTACGAGCAGCACTAAAATTTCCTTCACAACATAGCATCTTCCCCACTCTGAGCTGAGGCAGCCTTCGTGGAGTAGCCAAAGATGAAAGACGAGGCGAGGGCACAACCAAAGCCGCACCAGAGTCGGGCACAATCTCCCCAGCCTCAACCTCAGCTTTGTCAGGTTTCACAAGTTCATTACGAACAACATTAACCGGCTCTGGATCATGATATCAGGGCCTAGTACAACCATAGACTCCGTGGAAATTGCCTCGTAGCTCGGCATGTCACCCAATCTTGTCATTCTCACTCGAGAAGCTACAAAAAATCCTCGTTAAAAAAAAGAAAAAAAACAGAGACCAGCCGAGGTCAGCCTCGGCACATACCTTCTTGTACTCTCTTCAAATTTTTCCGAATCTTTGGGGTATAAAAGTCTGGCCACCGCACATAGCTAAGCTGCTTTATCCTTTTCACGTCATCAAAGAAGTTCAGGGGATAGTCTGTTATTCCTTGAGGATGAGGAGCTACACAGGAAATAACAAGTTATAAGCAAAACTAAATGACAAGGCTCAGCAGGAGCATTAGATATCCTACCGGGCTTGGCATTCTAGACAATCCGATAATAACCCTAAGGGTTAATATCCGAGGTGCTGTCTAGCCTCACGAAGAAGTAATGATCACGTCAGCTATTCATTTTACTGGGAAACTCGTTTGCTATCCCAAAGCCAGTCTTCGCAAAAATATAGGAAGTCTCATCCTTTTTTGGATTCGTGGACAACCTTATAACCTCCTCGAAAAAATGTGTCGTCACGTTTACACTGCACTCAGCTCCCATAATCAAGTAAGCCATCATGTTTTTCATCACATTGGAGCCAACTACGTAAAGGCAATATGCGACGCGCACAATAGTTAATGAGCAGCTGAGGAAGTGGGAACTACATGCCATAATCCTTAAAAAAATACTAATGTAGGCAAATATTACCGTCATGCAGCGTCCATGGCTTCTCGAAGTGACTAGGAATCTGAAATCAAACCGGCACCTTTATACCACACTTGTTAATTAGTCGTTGGATCGAGTGTTTGGTGCTTTTAGTTGGAGGCCAATTCAACGACCTTAACCAGCTCCAAGTCTGCCTACGTGCCGCGTGATGAGCCGGCCCATGTTCTTCCGACGGAACCAACTCAGCATCAGAATTATCATCCTCGGCACCCACTATCTCAGGCCCAATATCCTTCAAAGGCTCAAAGTTGTCACCCAGTGTAGATTCCTCGTCATCGTCATCCGCGGCCTTGTAATTTTTGGCTGCAACATTGTTCATCGTTTGTCTCATCGTTGACCTCGTCATTTTGGCCGCGACATTGTCTTCATCGTTTGCCTCATCGTTGGTCTCATCAACTATCACAACATCAGCCTCGTTATTGGCCTCGTCAACTATCACAACATTGGCCTCGTCAATCGTCACAAAATTGGCCTCGTCAATCATCACAACATTGGTCTCGTCACTTCTCGTGTCAAAATTGGCCTCATTACTTCCCGTTACCACATTAGCCTTGTCATTCCTCCTTGAAGAAGCGGCCTCGTCATCTCTTGGCAAGATATTAGCCTCGTCGATGGTTCGTGAGGCAACGACCTCGTCAACCTCCAACATCTCATCGTCATCTATCGAAATGTTGGCCTTGTTATCCCTCGCTGAAACCTTGGCCTCGACATCCTAAGCCGAAGAATTGACCTTGTCATCCGTGTACAAATTGACCTTATCATCCACGTACAAATTGACCTCGACACCATCTTTAACACGCAGATGGTCCAAATCAGAACTAGAAAAACTTAATTCCAAGCCACCCCTCGTCGAACCCACATCGGAAAGTCAAGCCATTATCGGAGAGACAGCACCTCGGCAGGAACTTAAAAAGAATGAAACGAGATAAGAGAAGAGAGAATAGCTGGAGAAGAAGCTTTGCAAGGAAGAGAATAAAGAAATGAGCCAAGGAATCGCCTATTTATAAAAATATGGTGCTTTACCGAAGCCTCGTCATAATTGCGACTTTATAAACCCTAAAGTTAGCACGTTGTTTCTTTTTTTGTCATGTCATGTCAGCTACACTTTTCTAATTAATGACGAGCGGCCAACGGGACAATGCCACATGTCAGCGGACCAACATGCGCCTCAAAAATTTAAGTCTGCGACTTTGTCCTCATCGCCAGACTTGGGAAGGCTATTGTTGGGGGTTGGAAAATGATGTCGGCCCAATAGCAGGTCCACTAAGACGAGCCCAATATCTCATAGATGGATCGGCAAAACATCTTGCCATTTCGGCCCATTTAGAGTCTTATCGGGCCTTCCAACGGGTCCAAAAGTATGCAGTATCACCGACTTATGGAAGCGACGCGCCCAGCTCGTGCAGAGAAAGGAGGGTACGACATTCTCCTATAAAATGGGAGGTGAATCGTCAGCAAGGGAGCATGAATGAACAGTGAATTCCACCTGGATACTTCCTTATACTTAGATAAATTTACAAGTTTATAAATATAACGAGCCATCTTATGAATACAATTGACCATTTTCTTTGAGTGTTGTAAATTTGTCCTCGTTACTTTTTGGTAGATCATTTTGAATCACTTAATAAACAGAATCTTTTATCTTGTTATCTAATTCGAAAGTACTGTTCCCAAACTAGTACAAACATCCTTGACGTTTGCTCCAATTTTTTTTTCGAGGTAAGCATCCTCGTTTCTTCTTTAAACAAGTTTTAGAACTCCTTCCAGATGGTGCTCTCTCTTGTCACCAGTTTTTCTGTTTCTTTTTCTTTTTCCGGTTTCTCGTCTCCATCTTTCTCTTCTTCTCGCAGCGGATTTTTTTTTATACCAACCTAAGCTCTGATACCATATTAGAATATCAATTTATTTATTGAGAAGAAGAGAAGGAAGAGATAAAATAAAAAGAAAACCAAAGATATGAACTTTTATTTATTATCTGAACCTTGTAAGTAACATAAAATTCAAAAGCCAGCTACTTTAACTTTCTATGACTATTAAGAGTCCATTATAACTCCTCCCACGATGTGTCGTGTATTTCTCTTTGCCTTGGTCTTGTGATTATAGTGATGTGAGTGAGGGTGTTTGGTGACAGGTATTCCCCAAACCTGAGCGAGATTAAGGTGGTGGACAAGAAGAGACCAAGATGAGCGAGCGAAACTTTATTACCTGAGGGACAAGATGAATGCACTCAAGAAACAATAAAACATTAATAAATCACGGTACTATTCCCTCTGTCATAATATACGATACGATGTTTAAAGTAGATTAAGAAAACTTTTAAAAGTACTCAAACTATCTCTATATTGTAATTAATAGTGTAAATTAATATGAATAACTAATAGGGTTAGATAAGGAAAATAAGTAAAAAATTTGTGTTGGAAACTTAAAACATCATATATTTTGAGATAAAAAAAAAAAAGACTAAAGCATCATTTAATTTAACAAACTTGAGATTTGGCTTTAAGTCACATTATTTAGGTGTAATAGTGGACCTTTTCAATAATTTTGATAAGTTTTTTTTTTTTGTGGATCTAACAAAATCCAATTCATATCTTAAATCTCAAGCCCTATAATCATTTTTGATAAGTTTTTTTGGTGTTTGTCATGAGATTTATATTTGCAGCTACTTGGTAAGTTTATTAGCATATTATTAATTTCAATGTTTGTTGGCTAAGGATGGACCTGATAGACTTGGGCCTTGTCCTCAAACGCAAATCAAACCTGATACAAGTTTGGCTAGCTAATAAGTTTGGCCCATCATAGAAGTCACTACATAAATAAACGCTTACGAAGTCCTATGAATTTGAATATAAAAATAATAGAATAATAGTCACTTAGACACTGAATTCGTACGATTTTGTAAAATTAAATATAAATAAACTATCGTTAAGAAGTCAATTTGTGTGAAAAGTGTGTGTTAATTTCGTAAACGATCATTTGAATATTTACAAATTGACCAAATAAAATTTTTACGATGTCAAGAATCAAAGTACAAGCATGACTACTCTTCTCGGCGCATGATTAGCTACTAAGGTCAAATTGCTTTAAAAGCATGAAGCTTATAGCATTTCAATAATCTATATATACTCTATAAAAGTGTCTCCTAATGTGACTGTTACAATATATAAAAACTGTATTTCTTAGTTAATTTTTCACAATTGGATACAAATATCTAATTAGGTAAGCTGTTGTCCATTTAGGAATTCGTATTTTGTTTAGCACCATTGGTCTTATTGCTTCTTTTGGTGTAATCCAGTTAGGAGATTCTAGTCAAATTGCAACAAAAAGTTAGAGCTTTAGATTATAATTTTAGTTTCTAATGTATACGTGTTCTAATCTATATTATTATTATTAAGGCTTCTTATTTTTGTTTTTTTTTCTTAAGTACTTGCAAATGGGAATTCTATCTTTACCTAACCTGTAAAGACACAAGTTATAATTCTTTAATGATTTAAGTTATCTATTAAAACGTTTGCAACCATATTTTTTATCATCCCAAAAGTAATTAATTTATAATTAAAATTTTTGCATAAAACGAGATAAAAGCTTTTGACCAAAAGACAAAACAAAACAAAAATACGGAATGGAATAAGCATCCATTGTTTTTGAAAAGCATTGTTTTTTTTTTGTACTTATTAGTATTTTATCTTTATTTTATCTTAGATAAAAGAAAAAATAACTTAAATAATTGAAATCCTTAACCAAATTACCTCAGTTTTAATAATATTATTTTCTCATCAAAATCACAAATAAAAGTGTCATGAAAAAATGATAGTGTTAAAAAAAAATTGTTTCTCTTCCACAAACATGCTTGTAATATTTATAAGAGTCACATATTAAAATTCTTTGAAAAACTGTGTAGCGTATAGAGATTTTATATGTTAGTTCTTCTTGTATAAATGTAGGTCAATGTTCTTGTTCCATTAAATACCTTAACATACTACAAATGAAGATAAATTGATTGGAAGCTTGTGAAAATGTTTAGCAATTGACCTAACAAAAGAAATCAGGAACAAAAATGAAGAAGAAATTAGACACAACAAAGTGGAAACAAGTGGTTTGTGTTGCATGGACCGTGAAGTACGTCATTACGGTCTTCTTGTTTTCTGATGTCTAGAAAAGACGAACGAATGCATGCAATTGGTCCACAAAAACATTTGAGCACTAATTAATTAAAATATCATTAATTTTGTAGGTCTACTTATTTTAGTTCAATTTAATTGTTTCCACTTATTTAATTTCATTTTAATATTAATAGGATGCGGTGAAACGTAAGCTGACCTTTCGAAATCGGAATAGATATGGCACAATATCTATTCCGACTTCGTAAGCTGATGATGCAACAATTTGATAGGCTTTCGATACTATCACACTATCCAACTTCACATTATCTTTACTTATTATTTATTATAAGTGTTTTTATTTTTACCAATCTCATCTCTGAGTTCTTCACTCTGTCATTTTCTTCTCTTACGTTTATCATTTTAAAAAGAAAATACATTCCAACGAAAAATATCATCTATCATCTGTCACCCAACATAAAAATATCTCGGCCTAGAATAAAATCTTGTAGTAATGGAGTAGAACTTTAAACGTGGATGTCATATGTGACAATGAGACATCAGTACGATTCACTCATACTTTCATTACATTTAGAATTTGGTGGGGTTTTGCTTCTCTTCTATTTTGGGAGTTCTCTACAATAGTGTTTACCGAATTGTGATGATGTAATATTTGCTTCCACAATAGTCACACATGCAGTAATATGTCTGGATTATTTGAAGTCTCCAACGTCGTGCAAGTCTAATCATTAGTGGTAGCTGGTTTAAGTGTGTAACACACATCGCGAAAGCATGTCTATGGATCACACCTTTGAACTAAACGTATTCTGTTCACCATTGTCGGTCTGCTCGAGGAGGACGAACTTCCTAATTCGTGGTTTGCATCAATTGGCCAATCAATGAGTGGTGAGAGTCATGTCCAACAACTATACAGAAAAGGTCAATCGTTGTGAGATGTGTTCACTAGATAATTTGAGACGTATACTGCTCAGTACCGTTGATTTTCACTTATATTGTTAAACATTTTTTACCTTGTTGAAGAAAAAATGATGTGTTTCTTTAATCATCTTTGATGTAACCACACATCTTAGTGCTGTTACGGTTTAGAGTATGGAATTTGTTTGTTAACCAATCTTCAATGTATAATATTTTATCCAGAAAAACAAAAGAAAAATTTATTGTATAACGATCTATCTCAGCAAAAACAAGTATACTATCTTAATTTTTATGGTTTATGAGTTCATGTATACGTTGGAGGTGGATCCGAGATCCTACTTCGATCCACGGAAAATAATAGGCCCAACACGATAAGTGTTCAACTCGGCAATATTATCGAAGTTTCAACTCGTATATTCTAATCAATTCGGAAGAATTCCTTCTCGGAAGCGCCCTAAAGCTTGAAAGAAGTCGGACGACTCGTCATGAAACAAAGAAATGGAAATTTTCCTATTCCGACATGGAAAATTTCTGAAAATCGAGCTAGAATCTTCTAGATAAGATCAAATCCTAGAAATTGTATATTTTCCTTTATTGAATATGTTTTGTAACCACCTCTATGTTCTATAAATAGAGGAGCAGATCCTCCAAAAAAAGAGGATCGGCTTTTGGCATACACTAAGCAATAAGAGCAACTCATCAAACCATTACTTGCGTGATACTCTTTCTCTCCAAATCTCTAAAAAATCCTTGCCCAGTCTTCCTCATCTTTAATCAGAATTGCGGTTTAGTCCCTTGTGCTAAACCCGGTTCGAACAGTTGGCACCTTCTGTGGGGAAGACATCGAAGGAATTCTTAACCTAAGAGCAAGGAGAATCTACGCGAGCAGAATGGTGGAAGACGAAATCACCATCAACTCGCAGGAAAGAAGGGAGGCTAACCTCCAGGAGAACGTCAATGATCCACCAATTGGATCACCCTTGAACTCTATTCAAACTCAGGGAGAAAACCGAGAGAACTCCCGTGAGACTACTAAACTCCCTGGTCCGCCTCAAGGACCATCTTCAATTGGAAGTTTGGTGCGCAACATGATAGCGCAGTACGAAGCTTACGACAGAAGAAATTCGGAAAGACTTGATCGAATCGAGTCTCGACTAAACGGAGGAAACTTCCTGACTGCACAAAATAACAGGATGGACGAATGAGTAATTGCTAGCGTCCAGAGGAACTTATTCGGAGAAGCACCAAGTCCAAACACTACCAACATAGCCGGACATGAGCAACTTGCACCTCAGTAAACACCGGGACAACAAGCTTCAACTACAATGCATGCAGCAGCGGTATACCGGATGATGGAAGATATGCGGTCGCAGTTCCATCAGGCTACTAGTTCAGCACCAGAAATTGGGAGAATTTTAGCCCAAGCTCGGAACACGCCTTTTGCGGAAAATTTAAAAAGAGTCTCGGTCAGTCGAGGATCAAGGATAAGGTGCCCTTTGTATGACAAAACGACTGATCCAATTCAGTTCATGAGTGCCTTCAATGTAATGATGAATGGGGTGACCTATAACCCTGATCAAGAAGACGTAGATTATTGCCAGTTATTTGCCGACAATCTAACTAGCGCGCCCTAACCTGGTTTACCAAGTTGCCAGCGGGATCAATAGACAACTTTGGTTAACTCGCCGAACTGTTTATGAAGCAGTATGCATTATTCGTCAATCAAGACACCTTGACAGCCGAGTGTAGGTCTCTAAAACAAGGATTCAACGAATCCCTTAAGTTGTATATCGGACAATTTAAGAAGATCCTGACAAAAGCAAAAGTCAGCAACGATATGGCAATCGAAACCCTAAGAACTGGAATGGTCACGGATTAAGCTCTACGAAGAGACCTTTTTGTGAACAGGCCAAATACTATCTTGGACGCTCTATGCAGAGCATTGAGACATGCAGAATACGTGGAGAAAAAGCAAATTCTCTCCAGAATACAAAGAACTCACCGAGACACTAGAGCCAAAGAGTTGAAGGATGAGCACCAAGAGCCGAGGCAGCATTACTACAAAGGAAAGTATAACTCGGCTACTGCTTTCCAAGTCAATGAAACTGGAAACCCGACACGAAGGAAGTCATTCAATAATACGTACAACCAAAATGAATATCCTGCCTTTCACAATTGAACTGGCCATTCTACCTCAAAATGCAAACAGTTACAGGAACTACTTGCAGAGAAGTATAGCAAAGGAGAAGTTAAACTCACGAAAGAGGAAGCCGAGAGATTCAAAGCAAAGAAAAGAAAGGAGGCCGAGGTGCGAGAAGCAGGGAACAAAGCGGCAGGCCAAAGCAACAAAATTAAAGGAAACCCAAAACGGCAAAAGCAACACGACGAAGCCGAAGAAACTGACCCCGCAATAGTAGACGTCAACGTAATTATGGGAGGATTACAATTATGTGACGACACGATAGTTCAATCAAAAGGTATATGCGGAAGGTCGTAGCAGCAGTCAATCTCGAACCAGATGAAGAAAGGTTTGGGACAATGAACTCGGAAGTAACTTTCACGGCAAAAGACACAGAAAGAGTGATCTTCCCTCATAATGATCCAGTAATCGTAAAATTACGAGTAGGTGACTACGACGTATCTCGGATTCTCATTGACATGGGAAGTTCAGTGGATCTGATCTTCAAAGAGACACTAGATAAAATGGCATTACCAGATCTCAGGCTTAAACCAGTGGAAAGAATGTTGACCGCGTTTGACGGAAGTACAATCAATGCAATTGGGACTGCCAAGTTGGCTATCTGAGTTGCCGAAATAAAGAGATGGGTCAAGTTCTTGGTAGTGGACAAACCTCCAATTTATAACATAATCCTTGGCACACCATGGATTCACTCAATGCAGGCGATCCCGTCACCATATCACCAGTGTGTAAAGATCCCAACGAGCAAAGGAGTCTATACTTTACGAGGAGACCAGAAGATGTCCCAAACTTGTTTCATCGCTGAGTTAAAAATCCGCAACAAGTCTTGCATGATTATGACAACCATTAAAAAGAAGGCATTATTGGAACCCCCTGTTCCAGAGAAGCCAGATCAGTCAAGCGTCGAACTCGTCAACATCGACTTAACAAACCCCTCAAAGTGAGTAAACCAATTCGGGAAAAGTTAATCCAACTTTTGGAGCATAATGTGATGACTTTCGCATGGACCGACAAAGACATGCTTGGAATCGACCCAAAAGTAGCAAGCCACAGACTAAATGTCGATCCGATATACAAGCCAATCAAGCAGAAGAAGAGAAAAGGACTAAAGCCGTAATTGACGAGGTAAAAAAATTGACTGATGCTAGATCTTATGTTGAGGTCCAATATCCGGATTGGTTAGCCAATCCTATAGTCGTTCCCAAAAAGAACAGAAAATGGTGAGTCTGCGTAGACTTCACTGATCTCAACAAAGCTTGTCCATAGGATAGTTTTTCACTTCCAAATATTGACAGAATCGTCGAGGCAACAGCCAGGAATGAACTTCTTTCATTAATGGATGCATTCTCGGGATACAATCAAATTAGCATGCATCCGGAAGATATGGAAAAGACATCGTTCATAATGGAGAGAGGCATTTATTGCTACAGAGTAATGCTATTCGGCTTAAAAAATGCGGGAGCAACTTATCAGCACTTAGTGAACAAAATGTTTGCAGAGCAACTCGGGTAAACGATGGAAGTCTACATTGACAACATGTTAGTCAAATTGCTAAGAGCCGAAGACCATGTTGACCATCTAGTAAGGTGTTTCAAAACGTTGAATGAGTACCAAATGAAGCTAAATCCAGCAAAATGCACTTTCGGAGTAACTTCAGGAGAGTTCCTTGGATACATAGTTACGCAGAGGGGAATCAAAGCAAACCCTAAGAAAATAAAAGCAATTCAAGAGCTACCTTCTTAGAAGAGCAAACGGGAAGTTCAACGGCTAACTGCCCAAATAGCAGCATTAAACCGATTCATCTCACGTTCTATGGATAAATGCCTTCCATTCTACAGCTTGTTATGGGGAAACAAGGAATTCAATTGGGATGAAAGACGTGAGAATGCTTTCTCTGAGTTGAAAAACTATTTGTCAACACTGCCGATTCTCGCAAACCTGAAGACGGAGAGCCGTTATACCTATACATAGCAGTCTCCACATCAGCGGTAAGTAGTGTGCTAGTCCGAGATGATAGAGGAACTCAGCACCTGATATTTTACACAAGCAAGTCTTTGAACGGAGTCGAGCCAAGATACCCCACTACAGAAAAACTTGCACTCGCCGTAGTAACCTTGGCAAGAAAATTACGCCCTTACTTCCAGTCACATACTATCATAGTATTGATGAATCACCCGCTACGAACAATTCTGCATAGCCCAAACCAATCTGGAAGGTTAACCAAGTGGGTCATCGATTAAGCGAGTACGATATCGAATACAATGGGAGAACGAGTGAAAAATCTCAGGTCTTAGCAGATTTCTTGATTGAGTTAGCACCTGAATTGGAGCCATCTGAGTCAGAAAAGACGCTCAAAACCTGGAAGATCTATGCAGATGGATCATCATCGCAACATGGTTTCGGAGTCAGAATCTGACTTGAGACACCGACAGGAGACGTCTTAGAACAATCTTTTCGACTTGCATTTCTGGCATCAAACATCGAAGCTGAGTACGAAACGTTAATCACAGGAATTAAACTGGCAAAATAAGTTGGAGCCACGGAAATAGAATATTATTGTGATTCGTAACTAGTAGTGAATCAAGTAAACAGAGGCTGTGACACCAAAAATGACCGAATGGAGGCGACCCTAAAAGTCGTCAAAAAATTAACGAAAGATGCAAAGTTCTAAATTAACAAAATCTCCAGATCTGAAAATACATCGGTCGATGTCTTAGAAGCTCTAGCATCAACAACAGACCTCGTTCAAAGAAGAATCATTCCAGTGGAAAGTATTGATCACCCCAGTATAACACTACCAAAAGGAAATTGTGGACTCGTAACAACAATCACCGACAATACGGATGGCTCTGACACCGAGATGCAAGATGCAGAGCAAGTAGATGAATAAAAAGTAGATGGGTGAGACGAGATACTTGAATATATCACAAATAGAAAAGCTCCTAAAGATAGATGGGCGGCACGCCGATTAAAAGCTAAATGTGCTCCCTACGCCCAACTCAACGGCAAGTTATTTCGTCGAAGTGCAAATAGAAGTTTCCAAACATGTATTCATGGTGATGAAGCCAATGAGATCATCAAAAGGACACATAACAGAGCTGGTGGAAACCACAACAGTGGTAGAACACTTGTACATAAAATCCAAACTCTCGAATACTATTGGCCAACGATGGCTAAAGATTGTGCACAATACGCAGCAAAGTGTGACAAATTTTAAAGGCATGGACACATTATCCACGCTCCAAATGAAGAACAGGGTTATCAGTGATGACATATCCATTTATGCGATGGGCAATAGACATAGTCGGACCATTACCGGTATTTCGGCAGAATCGCTTCATGCTTATAATGACCGACTACTTCTCGAAATGGGTTGAAGCAGAGTCTTTCTCACATATCAAAGACAAAGATGTAGTGAATTTTGTATGGAAGAATATCATATGCCGACATGGACTACCTTATGAGATTGTAACGGATAATGGGTCTCAATTCATCTCAGCGAAATTCACTAATTTTTGTTCGAAATAGAATATCCAAATAAATAAATCCACTCCGAGAAATCCACAAGGGAACGGGCAAGCAGAAGCCACAAACAAGCAAATACTGGATGGGATCAAGAAAAGGTTAACAAAAAAAAAAGGAAATTGGGCTGCCGAGTTTAATGGAGTACTTTGGTCACACCAAACGACATCAAGACGCCCAACGGGACAAACCCCTTTCTCTTTATCTCATGGAATGGAAGCAATGGCCCCAGCCAGAGTGGTGATCCCACCTTTGCACCGAGAACGCTTCCCCAAAAACGAGGACTCCAATAATGAAGCAATGGAAAGAAGCCTTGACGACTTGGAAGAAGAACGAAACGAAGCACTTCTCCGAGTTCAAAACTATCAACAACAAGCGGCAAAGTACTATAATAGGAAAGTTCGAGGACGACATTTTACAGTTGGAGACTTAGTTCTCCGAAAAGTGTTTGAGAACACAACATAACTTAATGCCGGAAAATTGGACCCCAACTGGGAAGGCCCATATATCATTTGCGAAGTCGTAAAATCAGGAGTTTACAAGATTGCAACAATGGAAGGCGAGATGATTCCACAAAGTTAGAATTCCATTAACCTAAAGAAGTACTACTACTGACGACTTGCCAACCTGGCAACCTAGATGCACTATTTAATCCTCCTCCTTCTACTGCCAAAAAAATAGATAAATAAATAAATAAATAAATAAATAAATAAATAAATAAATAAAAAAAATAATAATAATAATAACAATAATAATAATAATAATAAACATATGATCAGAACTACGTCTTGGCTTGATCCCTGCGGGGTACGTAGATAGCCTTCGGGTGTAGCTATAAATAAATAAAATCTTTATAAGTTCTCATCTGGGTCGTTTAAAAAAAAAAAGAGAAAATAAGGGTTACACCCTAACTCCTAAATAGACGAGATCAAATTCTCGCAAAAAATTTCTCGCATAAATTATCCGAATTCAAGTCTTAAAAATCTTTCGCATAAATTATCCGAATTCGAGTCTTAAAATCTCGCCGAGACGAAATTTTCGAAAATAATAGAGTTGAAACCAAAAAACTCCACTAAACCAAGATTAAGTTCACGTAACAAAGCCTCTAGCAAAAACATAATCACTAGCACTTAAAAACGAGTCTTAAAATCTTGTTGGATCTTAAAATCTCACTCATAATTGCCAAGTCTTAAAACCTCACCGAGATGAAATTCTCAAAGATAGTAAAATCAGGTCAAGAACCTAACTTAAAAGCTGAGAACTAATTCTCACACTTGACCGATATCGCGTTCTCGTCAAAACATTCAAGCAAAAATCCAAAAGCATAACTCTCAAAAGGGAAGAATACAATTTTTCTTTTTTAATTTTTCAAAATTTCTTTCAACGAAACAAAAGGTAGTATTATGAAGATTATTTTCAAGATCAAACTTCTTAAAACATTTAGTCTGAGTCTTAAAATCTCAACTTTAAGTGCCAAACAGTGAAACTCCCTATTTCCTAACAAAAGGGATCGAACTCTCAAACTTAGGGAGAGAACTTAGCTAAACGCGCAAACAAGAAAAGATCTCGGGAATAAACTTCATGATCCTTTCATTTGTTTCATTTTTACAAGTCAATCTTTGGCAAAGTTCACAATTCAAAGAACAAAAACAATTCTCATTAATAATGAATTTCATTACACAGGAAAACAAAATTAATTACAAGGTCAAAATGCCGACAACAAGGGGTAAAGAAACAACTCGAAAAAAATGAGACCACAACTACCATGAGTCAAAGACATGACTTATAAAAAGGCCAATCGGCGGTTACAAGAGATCAAAGGAGAAAACCCTACAAATACAAAGATTCAGACAAACAAGAGATAGACTAATCCCTAGTCTAATCGTTGCTCTTCGACGCTTCCCCAATCTCGAAAACCGGGACGACCAAGTCTTTAGGTAGCAATGGCGTCAAGTTCTCCCAACTGATGACTTCCTTGGACTGATTAAACTTGGCAGTCATCAATTCAGTCGCTGACGCCAGGATGCTCACACCACGGTTGGAAAGCAATTGGAGAGCATTCGTAGACCCAAGATATTGGGCGTACGTCAACCGGGCTTCCAGGTTTACGTCCAAGTCGTTAAAGCGAACGCCAATTCGATTGAAACGTTCACTCAGCTGAACATGAAGATCGTTGTAGATCTTCTTTTTCTCATCATTAACAAGCTGACGAAGCCGCAAGTCAAAATTCTCCTTTATACAATCCAACTCGGTAGATTTGAAGCCGCAACCCTTGGATCTTATCATTAGCCTTCTCGGTAGATTTGAAGGCCTCCCCACTATCTGATTCAGCACACTTGAGCGTCTCAGTCAAAGCTGCATTCTGCTCAGTCAAGCAAAGAACGTTCTCACGCTCAAGCTTCAACTCGTCTTTTAGACGAACGATTTCCTCTTCAGCAGCAGTGACCCGAGACCTAGCCTCCACTGCTTTAATTTGGTTATGGCCATCTCGGCCATAAGGGGTTGAATTCCTCCGAACGTTTCCATCCGGATTAACGCAGGACCTTTCCCGCTGGAGCATGATACCATTAAGGCAAGCAATAAACTGCAAAGCGCAACATCTCTGATTAAGAGAAATCAACATTAAAAGAAGCAAAATCAAAATGAACTCAGAAAATAACCTACCTGGAATAACAAATAAGCAATCTCTTCATACTCCTCCCAATTCTCCATCCGGTCTGGAGAAAGGAGAAGTTCAAGCGTCGTTCTTATCTGACGCATCAAGTCAGCGCACTCTGGACGAAATTCCAAGATTGATCTTGGATCGGAGTGGTTGTGAGTAAAGCGGAAGTCGAGAATTTCCCTACTTCTTCCACGAAAGGCACCAGAAGCCTCGAGATGAGTGACCACGCCAGGAGAAGAAATCGTAAAAGGCTCCACTCTGGGCCTTTTAGGAAGTCGTGAGGTACTACGACCAGAAGACGAAGGGACCTCAACTATATCTCTAGTCGGAGCAGCGGAAGAACGAGTGACCTTAGAAGATCCCCCAGAAGGACGAGTATTTACTCCCTCCAAAGCAGCGTTTAAACCTTCATCAACGTTTGAGAGTTTAAAATCGTCAAGACCCATTTTTAAGGAATTAAAGAATAATATAAAAAAAAAAAGTGAAGAAGGAATCGAAGTCGGAAGAAAACTTAAGGAGAGTAGAAGATAGTCGGAAAAGGATTTATCGAAAGTCAAATGTGTGGTAAAAGAAGGGTATGGTGCGGTATTTATAGAAATTTATTGGAAGCCGAAACGATGCAAAACGGTAATAATTACTTAGCGGATGAAAATTGAGGAAACCGCTCAAGTAACCCAATCACAGACTGACACGTGGATCGAAGGTTCCAGAAGCAGGTGACTTCCCGACTCGGAAATTCTGACTTAATTTTCCGAGTCAGGGAGACAATTGTTGGAGGTGGATCCGAGATCCTACTTCGGTCCACGAAAAACAATAGGCTCAACAGGCTAAGTGTTCAACTCGGCAATATTATCGAAGTCTCAACTCGTATATTCTAATAAACTCGGAAGAATTCCTTCTCCGAAGTGCGCTAAAGCTTGAAGGAAGTCGGACGACACGTCATGAAACAAAGAAATGAAAATTTTCCTATTCCAACACGGAAAATTCCCGAAAATCTAGGTAGAATCTTCTAGATAAGA
Source organism: Lepidium africanum (assembly GCA_900406405.1). Taxonomy (NCBI): domain Eukaryota; kingdom Viridiplantae; phylum Streptophyta; class Magnoliopsida; order Brassicales; family Brassicaceae; genus Lepidium; species Lepidium africanum. The sequence goes on from OVAX01000650.1 coordinate 23,266, forward strand.
TCAAATCCTAGAAATTGTATATTTTCCTTTATTGAATCTGTTTTGTAACCGTCTCTATGTTCTATAAATAGAGGAGTAAATCCTCCAAAAAGAGGATCGGCTTTTGGCATACACTAAGCAATAAGAGCAACTCGTCAGACCATTACTTGCGTGATACTCTTTCTCTCCAAATCTCTAAAGAATTTTTGCCCAGTCTTCTTCATCTTTAATCAAAATTGTGGTTTAGTCCCTTGTGCTAAACCTGGTTCGAACAGTATATATTGCAAACGTATTTTAATTTATTACTATAGAAACAAATCAATCAGGTGAAATCTCATATACATTGGATCTTGATTACAAAATAAAAATTTTCACTTATTGTTTATACTGAAAATAGCCTTATAAACCCAAGAATTTTTTTTTTCAATTGCCAAAAAACCTTGGTGGCTTAAACTTATAAGAAGTCTTGTTTTCACAATACCTTTTTAAAAAAAATGAATATTCTGTAATTAATTTAACTGATGTTTAGAAGGAAAAAGAGCATAAAGTTATATTAAGAAAGAAAAAAAAAAAAGGTTCTCCGTTACTTTGAACGGTTTGCATCTCCTGAAACCTAATTTTGTTTCTAAACTTTTGAAGCCACTATTAGGAAATTAAGCATTTAATGATCATAGCCAACAACTTAGTCAGTGACCTTCATTTGAGTGGGATTGTCACGTAAACGAACATCGTCATATGCATTGTGAACATTGTCGGTATCACCAACTTTGATTACGCCATCAGATTTAGGCCATGAATATTTTATAAAGTGCTTTGTTCTTTATCTTTGTGGCTAGATAAATTCTATATTTACTCACTCTTATATGTAATTGCATGATAGATCAAATTTTCTTATTAATGTAAGTCCTAGTATCGAAATAGTAGGAAATTAATCTAATTCCGTCTATATAACTATAATTTTTAATCCGGAAAATCAAAAAAAAAAAAAAGAAGATGTAGGCTTATATTGGTAAAATTGTATGATTATTCTGATTTATTATATATAGATAAATTATATAATGAAAGAAAACAAGATAGATATTAAATGCTTAGCTTTAACTAACTAATGCACTAACCAAATTTCTTAGAAGGATTCGCAACTTCCCACTTGACCCTTCCTCCTTCTCAAGGAACACAAAAAAACAAAATTAAATAATAGAAACAAAATCTTAAGTAAATTTCAGTACAATTAGGACCAAGCATAATGTAAGTGGAAATCTAGAGGAAATCCACTTTGTGAATAGAGTAAAGGTTTTAGAATTTCTAGATATTATAATTATATATTGACATCAGCTGCAAATCTATACATTATTCATTACATTTTATATATCATTCGATTTCTCTGTTTTCCTTAAAAGAAAATATTAAAAATTAATATGATATGATTTCTTTGTAAAGAGATAAAGTAATTAAATGTACGCCCCTGAGAGATGAATAATATGTAAGATGTGAATATTTCTATAATACTGTGATCATCAATAGCTTAAATTTTATAAAATAGACAAGACACGGTATTAGTTTGGCTTTATCCTTACTTTAATTTTAGCCGCATGATAAAATGTTGAAATTAGTTAATCCTATATGTCGACAAAAAAAAAAGTTAATCCAGTAGTATAATATAATATATAGTTTATATAAAAAAAAAAGTAGTAATAATAAATTAGAGAAGCAAACGTAGAAGATAATGGTAAGATCTAAAGTCGAAACTTTAATGAAAAAAGAGAGATATGCTGAGAGATTTGAAGGCGGCCAAAGCTCTAAATTGCACTCGTTTAAAGAGTGGCCGGCTCTCGTTACCGTTCATCTAGAGTGCGAACCAAATTACTTATTGGTAATATTAAATATGATACAATATTATCATGATCATACAAAATCGAAGTAAGCCAGGACATCGGAAATAGAGGAATATTCATATGACACTACACTATAAATAGGTCTAACTAAAACCATTGTCCTCTTTGACCAAAAAAAACATTGGTCCTAACAAGGTGTTAGACTTAAAGAAATAAAAAGTAATGAAAATAGAAGTAAAAGAAGGAGATAAGTTTCTTAAACAAGAGACTTAAAACTACCTCCAATGGTTAAAAGGAGGTGGTGAGTTTCTTTAAAATAAAATATAAATATTTTAATTATTATTTAAAGTTAGAAAATTTATATTCAATCATTGTATTACATCTAATCTATTGGGTTTCTTAAAATTTGATGAGAGTTTCTTAAATAAAAAACTTAAAAACCCATCTTTCTCATTTTTCTCAAAAAGAATTAGTTTTGATTATTTTATTTTTAAGAAATCTTACTTAAGATCCTTCATTGGAGATGGTCTAAAATATTATAATAAGAGACTTTTTTTCTACTTGTCTTTCTACTATTGGCTTTTTTTAAAATTAAAATTAAATTACAAAAATATATTATATTAAAATAATAATTTTTTATTGTTAAAAGATTTAAAATAAGAGAATCATGGATGGAGATACTCTTAGCGGATAACTAGCCATTAATCAATTGTATGTCATGATGATAAAAAATTGTCTAATTTTCAAATACGTAAAGTAACAGTTATAAGTTTTGACATTCATATATGCATAGTTAGAAAAATCATTGTATGTATTTTGGTGTAAATGGAATTGAAATAATTGTTGTTTTTCAAATACAATCTGGTTTTCTAGGTTGAGAAGCATTTTGAAAATTTATAGATTCAAAGTTTTTAGAAGACAAAAAATGTAAATTTAGTGGTAATAGCCAGATGTATAGATAATAATTTAGGTTTAACGTAAATGGACTGAGGCTTAGCTTTGAACTCCGTCTTCAAACTTAAAAGTATTGTTTCTACGTTTGTCTTTGTTTAGATGATGTGGGTCCACACTATTGGAAATAAATTATGTCAAAAAAGTGTCTTGATATTTGGATTTGGATCCATCAAATTTATTTTTCAATTATCCAGATTTGGATTTAAACACTACAAATATTAGAAACTTAAATACCCAAAATAATTTATATTCGGTGAAATGTGGATTTAATTAGTTGATTATATTATAATGTATAATGTTTTCAAAAAAAATATAACCATCTTTGTTTTTTTTGTTAATATTGGGTCACAACTATCTGACCCATTAGACAAGTTCTTGTATTTAATATCTAAATTGGATCGAATTGGATCGAATTGTTATCTAAATATCTAAATTTAATATCTAAATTGGATCGAATTGTTATCCGATAAAATTGAATCAAATGTCAAATTCTGGATAATTTTCTCAGCCTTACAACAAGTTTGATTTTAATCTCCACCAATGTTTTGAAAACCGGAATGGATATCGACTCGGTAATATTAATTGATAGTTGGTCGAACCGATTTAATTGTTCAAACTGTATTTTAATATTTTATTCTATATATATTATATCTATATAAAAGATATTATTCAAAATAATATGACAAAAAGAATAATATGATATTCTACAAAAATAATATAATGCATTTGAAATTTTCAAATAATAAATAAGTAAAAATTTTGATAATAATAAAAAATACTTTACAAAAGTATTAAATTAATATCTTTTTAAGAAATAAAATATTAATTTATTTAATTTAATTATATTTATCTTCTTTTTCAATTAATCTTTCTTCAAGTTACTTAATTTTTTTGTTTTGACAACTTAATAGTAGAAATAAAATAATACATATTAGTGATACATTTATATAAATGATCTATTGATGTTATTTGTAATTTATAATATTAATTACAATCACCATCTCTATTAGTTATAAATAATACTCAAAATATCTGAAAATATAAATAAAACAGTCTTTTATGGTGTAAATTTTAGTTTTAAGACTTCTAATTTTATATTTTTATGAAAAGAAAAAAAATAATAGTAAAAGTTTTTTGAAAAAAATGTAAATTGGTAGTGAACCGGATTTTAATATTGACCTGGGTCACCGATTTACAAGGTTTTGACTGGTTTTACAAGTTTAACTTTTAATTCAATTCGGATCAATTTTAGTAACGAGTTATGGTCCAACCAGTCGGACCGACCAGTCCGATCCGGTTTTCAAAAGATTGGTCTCCACTTAAGAAAAAACACCTGTACGAGAGTACTAATTATCCAATATAGAGAGATGGTGAAAGTAGTAAAAATGTAATCTAATTTTGCGTAGACTGTGCAAAACTTTCTTTACAAAAAGTGTGAAAGACACAACAGCCGTAGCCCCTAGGGATTTAAATCTTAAATTTCTTTCCACAACTTTCTCTGTTTTATTACAACTATCTTATTCATTTGGTGTTATGAATTTTATACAGGATTTAAGAAAAAAATTAGATTCTAATTCGTGCTAGACCACCAGATAAGATTTTTAAAATTACTGTAAATTTAATATTATAAAATAGTTATTGTAATTATCGTGTATCTTTTCCTTTTGTTTAATATCATAATTTTTTATTATGCTGAAGTAAAATTTTCTTCAGAAAGGATTGAATCCATACATCTAGGAACATAATGAAAGGATTGCAAACCACCTTGATTTTGCGGAATCCTAGCTAAACAATCAGCAGCCTATTACAAATCCGATTAATCCAATTAATTTCAGCAACTTCAAACTTCTCCATCCAAGAACGAATCTCCCTAATCCAATTGAAGAATGCAAAATTCATTTGATCGCCATGAAGAAGCTTAAAAACAGTCTGATTATCTCCTTCAAAAATCAAGCACTTATAACCCCCGTTTTTAGCATGTTGCATAGCCATCAGCAAGGCATGTAACTCTGCTTCCAAAGCTGAAGAACACACCAAACTTGTAGTACTAGCAGCTTCCAGGAAAACATATGTGTTATCACGAAAAATCCACACTGCATAAGCAACGATATTTGGACCTTGAAACCTACAATCATAATTGCACTTGACTACACCAGCTATCAGACGCGACTAGCGAGTAGTTAAATAAGAGTTTGAAACTAATCGCATAGACTTGTTGAATGACACAACTCATAAGCCGCAATCCACTCCTTTGTGTCCCTGGCAGCATCTCATAAATCAGTAGCCCAATCAACAGAGTTTTTTTGATAAATAAAACTTATTTCTACTCTTCCAAATGCGCCAAAGAGTCCGAATTGACAAGTAACGAATATAAGTTTTAGCATTATTAGCCTGATGAAAGGTTATTAGCTGCAGAAGCTTGTCTTCAAACGAGATATTAGGATACGCTAAATTCACTGATGGCAATTGAGTAGCTCGCCAAATAGCTTGAACATATGAACATGTGAAGAACAAGTGATCTAAGGATTCATCATGTTGACAACAATGACACCATTGAGCAGAATGTAACGCCCGTGATTCATGGTCCGTCTGTGTGATTTCGGACAAGTATGAGGAAATTGGGTGTTGGCCGAAAATGACCAAGTATAGTCGAGCCGTTGGTGTATTGACTAAGTATGGTCGAGCCGTACAATCAATTTAAGCTAAGTACCAAGGCATGTCGACCTAAGCTGCTAAGTGGTCGAGGGAATCCGGATGTACCATCGAGCCGGTCGTAAGATCAGGCCATGGTTTGTTTCAGTCGTAAGTGGGTGAGTTATCAGGTAGAGACACGTATTTAATCGCACTAAGTATGGAGCGACTTGAATGTCGTAGCGACACATATTGAAGAGCATTATCGCTACAGCTAGGAAAGTATGGTGCCGACATGTGCCTTAGCGCACTCAGTGCATGAATTGGTAAAATGTGGCGAGGACACATGGTGTCGCCGGGGTAATGTGTAAACCCGAGAACGAAGCAAGTGTTAGCAACCCTTGAGCTGAAAAACTGTATAAAAACCCGATGCTCACTTATCTTATTCGGTTAGAAAGCAAAAAGATAAATTACTGAAAGAAAAAGGGCTTAAAAGAGTGATTTATAGCAAGCGTTCAGTGATTCTAAGGATTCTCCGAGCAAGGGTTGGATCGAAAGCGAGGGTTCGATCAGACGCAATTTTGTTCGAGTTTGGCAAGGATCAATGTGATCAAGCTCCAGCCTTGCATCAAGAACGTAAGGCAAAGGTGAGTTGGTGACGGTTAAGTCTAACTTGGGTCCAATTAAACATAGCTTCATTGAGTCTAGGAATGAGTAAAACTTGGTTTACAGATAAATGTTGCATGCTTGTTTTCTTGGTTATTCGGCCAATGATCGACTTGGGCTGACTTAGGGGTCGAGACCAGCAACACGCTTAGGAGCTGAAGGCTTGCCAAGGCTTGCATGGGTCAGGAAGGACCGCCGGTAGTACCGAGTGATCAATTGTGTTGGATTCTGTGTTAACTTGCATCCATGTAGACTTGATTGAATGCATTTTTTGATTGCGTATTCTTGTTAGGTTTGTGGGATAGGATGATCTGCTCACTAAACACATTGTGCTTATGCATTCGTTGTGACTGCAAGTGATAAGTTAAGTCCGAAAAGGATTCAAGGTAGCTAAGTGTGAAGCAGAATCAAGACGATGCAAGGAAAGGATGGTTAGGACGGGTAGTGAGCAAGTGTTTTCAATGTAATAACGTTTGTGTAACATACTAAAATTCGGCTATATAAGTTAGTATAACAATTATGCATATTTTGGACCCATCGATTGTGAATCTTGCACTAAAAATTTGACTGAGTATTGTAGGGAACCATATCTGTTAATTAAAGAATCGAACTTTGTTAAGTAAAAAACTGTCTGGGTCGCATGTCCGTGGGATAGGGCGTATCACAGAAGTTTTTATATTACGACTACTTAAACTAACTCCAGTAGCCAAAGCATTAGATGAAGCACACCAAAGAAAACGGTTTAGTTTAGAGGCAAGTTTCAACTTCCATATAGTACTCTTGATATCCAAAACTCCGAAAGGTCTATGAATATTACCACCATCACTAATATGAGAATCCAACCGGTAACTTGACTTCACTGTGTAGTCACCACTTGCAGTATAATGCCAACCAATCAAATCATCTTGATGTTGAGGGTTGATGCGAAGATTCAATATATGCAAAACATCATCATGATGTATATGAGAGTAAATCAAATTATGGTCCCACCCATCTGTTCTCGTATTGATCAAATTTGACACATTTTTCAGATGAAATAGTGGTCCAAAGATACATCTTGGAGGCCTTTGCAGATCAAGCGGCAGCCATAGATCCTCCCACACCTTAATCATAGAGCCATTACCAACTATACAGCGAAGCCTTTTTTGCACTAAGTCTCAGCCAGCTAATAAGGATCGCTACACAAAAGATGGCTTAGAACCTTGTCCGTCTTCCATTATATTCATGTTTGGAAAATATCGGCCTTGCAAAATACGAGTTGCCAGACTGTGAGGATGTTACATTATCCTCCATTCTTGTTTCCCCAAAAGAGCTTAATTAAAACTTTCTATATTCCGAAAACCTAGCCCTCATTCCTTCTTAGGTAAACCTAATCTCTTCCAAGCAACCCAAGATATTGATTTAGTATTTCCGCCCTTACTCCACCAATAATTAGAAATAATCTAAACTATCTCCTTGCATATTCCAATTGGCAACTTGAGGCAGTTCATCGTATAAATAGGTAAAGCGAGGGCAACAGTTTTCAACAAAATCTCTTTACTTGCATCTGATAAGAATTTATGAGACCATCATAGGTTCGTTCTTTAACCTTTTCTACTATGTAGCGGAAGACTTCTTTCTTTATCAAACATATCTACTCTGGTAAACTGAGATACATACCATGACCACCTTCATTATGGATATTCAACAGTCATCGCAATCTTGTCTTCACAGCCGGTTGAACTTAAGAACCAAAAGTCATTGCTGATTTGCTTAGATTCACTTTGTGACCTGAGGCACATTCATATTGCTTCAGCAAATCTATAATAGTATTACATGACTGATTATAAGCATGACAAATGCATCATCAGCAAACAACAGATGATTAAAGTTGGATTGGATTGACTAAATTTCATTCCTTTCAGACGATTCTCCATAGAAGCTTGGGGAAATAGATGGCTTACAACTTCACTGCAAAGGATGAACATATATGGAGACACCGAGTCTCCTTGCCTAATGCCACATTGAGGATGAATCAACCCATGTGGGGACTTGTTAACGAGAATAGAGTAGGAAATATATTCTATACATTTCATAAACTAGCAGATCCAAGTGTTAGAGAATCTCATATATTGCATCATATCTCATAGATATCACCACTCTAAACAGTCATAGGCTATAGAGATATCTGTTTTCACTACCGTATAAGAATTATCCCATCGCCTTCAACATTTCAAGGAATGTAACATCTGGTGAGCTATTACCACATTATCAATGATATTCCGAGAAGGAACATAAGTAACTTGCTCGTCACTTATTTTACTTGATAGATGTTATTTTAACCGACTCACAAGAATCTTTGAGATAATCTTGTAACGGACATTATACAATGAAATTGGTCTGAAATCACTCATCTTTGTTGGAGCCTCTCTTTTCGGAACTAAGCAAATATTGGTGTGATTTGTCATCGGCTGCAGCTCATAATTGGTGAAGAAATTACGAACATCCTGAATCACTTCCATACTTATTTCATCCCAAAATTGTTGATAAAAGGCACATGTGAATCCATCAGGTCATGGTGCTCGATCTAGTCCTATAGAAAACACAACATGACGTATTTCTTCATCCGTTATTTCCTTGATCAAGGCAATATTAGTCGTTGCAGAGACTCGAGGCATAAAACAATTAAAACAGCCGTATAATCCTGTGAATTATCTCGAGAACTCATAAATAACTCGTGAAAGTAGTTCCAGCTAATTGACCAATTTCTGCATCACCACGAGCAATATCTCCAGAGTCTGATTCGACTGCTAAAATACGATTTCGTGCTTGTTTTTGCATAGTAGTTGCGTAAAAAAAACTTCATGTTTCGATCGCCTTGAGTGAGCCATTGAGTTTGACTTCATAATTTCTAATACTCTTCATCCTCTTTATATGCTTTCTGCAAATCCTTCGGGATACAATTCAATTCTATAGTGGTTGCTCCATCATTATACGCATAATCCAGTTTTTGTTTAAAAAAGATAATTTGCTTGGCTGGATTTAACTTATTCTCTTTTTTCCATCGAGAGATAGACCTACGATAATCTTGGATTCGATTGTGTAAATATGTAGATGAAGGTGAATTTCTCCAAGCCTATAAAACTGAATCATGAAACCCATCTTTATCAAAGTCTGCGATCACATCAGAACTGTCGAATTCGAGAGTCAACATAAACATCAATATTCACAACAAGAGGACGATAATCTGAACCACCAAAGGGTAAAAAATCAACATGAGCTGAAGTAAACTGACCTACCCATGCCCTATTGGCCATTGCTTGGTCCAAACAACACCAGACATTATGAGAATATGGATTTCCTATCCATGAAAATTGATTCCCAGCCGATTTGATATCCTTGATTTGACAAGTATTAATCATACGCCAGAAGTTCTGAAAACTTGACTGAGGCTGACGTGGTCCACCTCTTTTCTCATTATTACCATAAATCTTATTAAAATTGTAAGCCAAGGTTCAGACTGAGAGGAACCAAGGCGTTCCAGCATTTCCCAAATTTCAATTCTGGAAATTGGATTTGGTGGACCATAAACACAAGACAAGTAGAAGCTTAAACTGTTACTTTCAACTGAAAAATCAAGCAAATTAGGGGACTGGAACCCAACTAAAACGGAAATAGACTTCTTAATAAAAACAGCAAGCCCTCCACTTATACCCTGTTAAGGGACTAAAATACAGTGATCGTAACCTAATTCTAGACACATATTCCTGAACATAGCCATCCTTCTTCTTTGTTTCTTGGAGGTATATGATGTCCGAGAGATATTTTCTGTGAATCTTCTTTAGGCGTCAAAATATCAAGTCAATACACAAACCTTGACAGTTCCAAGTTGTTGTGATCATGGTGCATTGAGTGGTTTAGGAATCACCAAACCTTGAATCTCTTGGATGTCTTGAGCAATTGAAGATAAAGCATCTGTGTTAGCATTTTCACGAGCAACTTGTTTTCTCGGACCCACACCATCACTACTATCCTCATGTGGACGCTTACGAGATCTGCAGTTCTCCTCTCTGGTCCATTATCAGCAAAACGAGCAAGGCCATTAGGCGCATGGAATTAGCCAAAGGTTGATTTTGATGCTCCTCAATTTCCTCAATATGAATGCTTGAAGCACCATTTTCAGTATCATCACGATCATGCATGTTGTCTTCATCTGAAGAATCATCACCTCCTCCATTTTGTATCAAACACGCTGTATAATCATGTGTGAGAAAGCCGCAGACCTCACAAAAATTTCTCAATCGTTCATAGTGAAACCTGAGAAGGGTATTAACTCTAGGCATAAACTGGATGTTGCATTGGAAGCGCAGAGGGTCTCTGATATCCCAGTTCAAACACACACGGGCGTACTCCACCCTTGTAGCAGCCTCCGGTGAGAAGTTTATTTGAATATATGTTCCCAATGCTCTGCCAATATGAGTCACAACCTCCTCACTCATAAACTGCAAGGGAATGCCACGGATCTGGCACCACAGTGGAATACAATTTAGTTTCATCGGAATAATGAGAGAAGTCCACCTTTGGAGGACAATAATTCGATTTGGCATAGGACCAAGGGCCACAGCAAAGCACCAGTTCAACAGCCTCCTCAGACTGAAGAATGAATTGAAAACAACCGTCATCAATAATCCGCCCTTGAACATTGCCAATTGGTCCCCAAGCACGTGGAAGAGAAGAGATTATTGCACGCAAATTTTGCTTCATGGGCATTGTAGGACGACCCACAAGAACAAATCTGTTATTTGCAATAGTCCGATTCACAACCATTGAAGGCATGAGATGTTGTTCATCAAAGGCACCAAGACTCAGTTCCTGAAAAGCACCACGTCGTGAATTGCTGGCCATTGCAGAGAACTTGAAAAACAATATAACGAGATAATGAAATTCTTGTTGAGCTAAACAGAGAACACAAACAAGTTGATTAGAGAAAATATAGACCAGACACCACCGTAGTGGAAGTAACCGTATCACACCCGAACGTGGATCCAGGCATGGTGAGTGGCATCAGCAATCGTGGGAAACCCACGCTGCCGGGAAAGTGGCAATAATCGCTACATAAATCAATTCAGCGGATAAATTTTAAAAATCGCCTAAATAATTGCACTTTTGAAAGAGAGATAATTTTTTTTAATTTACGTTTTATCATGTACTAATGACATATAATTATCAAATAAACTATAATATTGTGTATCTACTAAATTATAATCATGTAATATCGTATATCTAATGATATATAATTATCAAATAAACTATAACTATTGAATAATTTGTGTTATTAAATAACTTATATTATTATGAAATAACATGTAATATTAAATGTGTTGTATTCTTTATTAAATAAATCATTATTAATGACTTATTATTATCATAATAACATGTAATATTGAAATGTGACAAACGAATAGCAATGACTGTATCTTTATCATTGTATATCAAAAGTTATTATACAAATAACAAATATTTATGTGGTAATTACTTTACATTCCTATTACTTTATCTTATTATTAATAATTTTTAGTTTCATAATTTTTCTGACCTGTTTTCGTTTATAATTAATACACGCTAAAAATAATATTTTGTTAATGAAATACCAAAAATTTTCTTATTGTTTTCATCAAGTTTTTTATTACTATTTTTATATGGAAACTATATTTTGATTTATAAAAAAATATGAGTTACGATTAGAAAAAAATATATATTTATAACATTATTATGATTGTATTTTTTTGCTTAATTTATTTCTTGTCATAAATATTTTATTTGTAATATGTAATTGTTAGAGTTATGTATGTTCATAAAGGAAACATATGTCTTATAAATTAGTATTATAATTATTACATGTATATATAAAGAAAATTAGTGCACTAAAATATATACATACATATACATATATATATATATATATGTGTAATATGAATTTTCTTATGGTGTATATATATAGCTATACTGCTATATGTTTATTTAAAATTTATTGTATATTTATTTTTGTTTATAAAGATACATATATGTGTATATAATATGAACATAGATTTTATATATGTTGAGAAATATATGTCCGTTTTCAAAAATTTAAAACATAATATATATAGAAAATATTTTATGTAATTTGTTTAATTTAATTTACAAAAATATGATTTAAAATGTGTAAAAATAATTATCAAAAATATATCAAATTTTCTGTTAGATATGATTGGTTGTTAAATATTTGATCCGATATAGGTTAAAATATAAACCTAATAAATTTTTTTATTTATTCATAATTAATTTTTATACAAAAGATTTAATAATGTGTTTTCTTACAAATTCAAAGTCATTTTCCTACAGATTTCATTCTAATAATATAGATAAATAAACGACGGATTTATTTAATATGTATATTATTATTTTCTCTTATCGAGAGTAGAGATGTTATAGTAGGATAAAATTATTCATCGCAATCCAAGTTTGATTTGAGCTCACGCACAAAGAAAAAATTAATTCATAAGAATCAAAACTTAAGTACTAAGTATTGTCAGTATTATATGTTTTTGGAAATTAGGGTGCTTTTGTATCAAGGTGGTTAAATTTTAAAAACTTCTTAATATTTCAGGAAATGTTTTACGCATTAAAAACGAACAAAAAAGTTAAAGAAAGTTTTATGGCAAATAGCAGATATGAGTAAAACATATGGTAGGGTAATAAATACAGATACGAGTAAGATATGATAGGGTATAATGAGTCTTTGTAATGTTATGATAAGGTATAAATACATATATGAGATGCTTATAAAATCCATTGCTATTTCATTGCTATTTCTCACCAATACTTTAGGCCGCCCCAGATTTCTTAACATTATCAGGGATTTTTTATAATATTGGTTTTTTCCTTTGGAGAATTCCTAATGTGGAAAAGGGGTGTTAGTCTTAGGTTATTTGGTTACTATTAAAAGTAATGAATGATTTTGTGTTTTAAGGGATTTGTAGGGATCCTAGGGAGTTGTTGGCGAAATCAGTTTCAGAGGAGAATCCAAGATCTGAATTATCTAGTAGTCAACTATCATCCAAAATTTGGGATAAAGTATCAAGACCAGTGTCTTTTACGGTATTTATGGGTTTTCGATGCTTAGTAATGACTCATGTAAAGACTTAAAATAATATTCATGGTTAGAATGGTTCTATTTTGCGGAGGATACAGTTGGATCCAGTATGGAAACTCGTGTAATGAGAAGGAGTCTTTTGCCCCTGCATTCTGAAGTTGAAGCTCTAATTTCACAATAGAGTGTATGTCGTATCTTCAGAATTTGGAGGTTGATTACGCAACAAATTGTGCTGAGGTTATCAAGATGGTGTGAACCTTAGACGAGTGGCTATTATTCCAACCATACATAAAAGACTTCAAAAGATTAAGAAGTCTTTTTCCTTCTTTTCTCTTAATCTTATTCCCCGTGTATTGATTCATAGAGCATATGCTTTTCCTCGCAATGCCAGAATTTTGGCCCATGTGACTTTCTTGTAATCACTTCTTGTCCTGATTTGTGAGGCAATTATTAATGAACAATTCGTGGTTGAAAAAAAGTATTGATAATACTATACAAAAGAAAATCTAGTAGATTTCGAATCTCCTATAAATATCCAAATTTGTTTTGTTTAATATTCAATTTGTTTATATATTTGAAAAATATAAATTATTTTAATATTTTGTGGCCTACAATTTAATATTTAGTGTTGTATATATTATGTGATTTGAAAGTTTTATATACATCTGAAGATTAGTTTAATGGCGATGGCGATAATATTTTTTTTTGTCTGAGTTATATTAAAATAAAGGTAAAATACATAGTTTGAATACAATAAGGTCTAAGGTCTGAAGAGTACTGATAAGGAGCAAACCAATTCTCTACCTAGAGAAACTGACCCAAATGGCACAACCACATATTGAACCCGAAGAATACTAACTAAATGATCAATTTAAGACAGCAAATAAATTGATCTAAACCAAAAACACCTAGTCTAAACCCAAACCAAGGCTCAACCAAGATCTAACAAAAAAATCCAACCAATATAAACTAAGAAAATTTATCATTTGGCCAAAAGGAGTAGGGAGTTAAACTTGACTTGGTGATGAAAAGACTTATCACCGGACGTCATCTCTAGCGGCTATACAGACCAGCCAGAGAGGAAGGAGATCTGGGATGTAGATCTGATGAGATAGGAGCTTTCACTCCAAAATCCATCGAGATCTTCACCTGTTAGAGGAGCTCCGCCTCAGCACAACTACTACACTGCAGACGCAAAGAGAAACCAGAGAAGAATCCCAGATCAAAAAAAACATAAAGGAAAACTATAAACTCAAAGGCCATTGCCGCAAAAATCTGTCCACGGCCACTAGTGGGAAGACAAAAAAAATGAACGGCAGTGGTAAGCCACCATCCGCCGTTCACTGGCAAAGCAAAGCAATAAAGTAAAACTCAAACAGCAGCTAAGTCACGAAGTCTTCGAGAAAAAAAGGAGCCAAAAAGTTTGATGGCGATAAATATCTACTATAGATGATATTAGGAATGAATAATGTTGTGATTATGTTTATGTAATTAGGGCTACACATAATGTGTATATATACTTTGTAATCTTATGCTTAATAAACTATTCAACCTCCAATCCTATATGGTATCAGAGCTAATACGATACCTAACCTAAAAATCTACTTTACACAAATCAATGGCTAATCCTACCTCTCCTGCTTCTACTCAAGAGACGATCATTGTCTCTGAAACTCACACTCTCTTAAACGTCAATATGACGAATGTGACAAAGCTCACCTCGTCTAATTTTCTCATGTGGAATTCTAATCAAATATCGGTGGAATTCTTTCCTGCATCTTTTTAGGTGAAGGATCTGAGCACGGGGGTCCGGTTACTCCAAGGCAAAGCTGAAAATGAGTTATGTGAGTGGCCTCTTGCATCGTCCTCACCGACAGCGTTATATGCTTCACTAATAGCTAAAGCAACACTCACATCATGGCATTCCAGACTTGGGCATCCATCATCACCGATTTTACATTCTATTGTGTTCAGTTTCATCTCCATGTTTCACATTCAACAGACAAAACAGTTATTTGTTCTGATTGCTTGCTTAATAAATCACATAAATTGCCTTTTTCCACTAATTCCATTACCTTAAATCACCCATTACAAATTATCTACACCGATGTTTGGACCTCTCCTATCCACTCATAAGACAATTCTAAATACTATCTCATTCTAGTTGACCACTTCACTAGATTTACATGGTTTTACCCATTGTAGAGGAAATCCCAAGTCTCATAAACGTTTGTTTCCTCCAAAGCATTGGTAGAAAATCGATTTCAAGCAAAAATAGAAACCTTATATTCAGATAATGGTGGAGATTTTATAGCTCTAAGGAAGTTTCTCACTAAACATGGGATATCTCACCTCACGTCACCACCACACACGCTAGAACACAATGGCATATCCGAAAGAAAATACAGACACATAGTGGAGACTGGGCTTACCTTACTTAAACAAGCGACGTTGTCTTCATCATACTGGCCATATGCGTTTGTTGTGCCTGTGTACTTGATAAACCGAGTGTTGTCATCAGTCATTGGAAATACCTCACCGTATGCCAAGTTGTTTGCCCAGGAGTCGAATTACCAAAAGTTGTGAGTCTTCAGATGTCAATGTTTTCCATGGCTACGCCCATATGCGAAGCATAAACTCGATGCTAGATCTCTCTCTTGTGTGTTTCTCGGCTATTCACTGCAGCAAAGTGCTTATATATGTCTTCATTGTGAAACTGGAAGAATATATCTTTCAAGGCATGTCACACTCATTGAATTTGTATTCCCTTTTGCTCAGACTGAAGCATCTTCTCCAAAAATTGCAGAAATTGGACTCTCTGTCACGTAGCTAACCAGTACAAATTCCAGTCAGCGTCACTTATCAACTCAACTCAGCGCCGCCGTCATCGGGTCCCATCCTCAACAATTCTCACCAAACTCAGTCACCGCCAATGTCGTCTCAAGTGAATCCCGTGGATTCGATTCCTCAAGATGTGGGCCAAAATAATGAAGTTGTGACCCATGTGCATTCCTCTGGAAATCAAATAGGCTCACCTCAACAATTAAGCCCACCAAGTCAAATAGGCCCAATTGTTCAAGAGAGAAACACGAGGATTCACTCTAAAGTTACATCCTCCCCCAACCAAGTCTTTCTCCGCATGGACAAGCTCATTAAGGATACCCTTCTGGCCCACAAATCATCCAAACAATGTCGTGGGCTTTTCTCAAAATGGTTTGCTATTTAAACACCCCTGACTCTTCTGTAAATATCGGATGGCTTTTCATTATATTTTTGTATGCTAATCTTAGATCTTTTAGCATCCATGATGTAACAAACTCGGTCCTTTGATAATATATTTACCGTTATCAAAAAAATATATCATCCAGATGGTACGATTTCGCGTCCAAAAGCTAGATTGGTTGCTCATGGTTTTAATCAGGAATACGGGAAGGACTATGCTAAGACTTTCAGTCCTGTTGTCAAAGCAACCACAATTCGGTTGGTGTTGGAAATAGCGGTTACAAAAGATTGGATTCTTCGACAGTTGGATGTCAATAATGCGTTCCTTCAGGGAACTCTTACAGATGACGTGTATGTGATTCAGCCGCCGAAATTTGTTGATCGGGATCATCCAAAGTATTTCTGCAAATTACGGAAGGCATTATATGGGTTGAAACAAGCTCCTCGTGCTTGGTATGAAGAACTCAAATCTTTTCTCTTACTTGTTGGTTTCAAGAATTCACTTGCTGATACATCATTGTTTGTCTACAATGCAAGTTAGGTTCTTCTCTATGTTTTGGTCTACGTTGATGACATCGTTGTCATAGGTAATGACCCAACTAAAGTCGATCAATTTATACAAGTACTTGGGGATCGATTTTCTATCAAAGACATTAGTGATTTGAGTTACTTTTTGGGAATTGAAGTCACACGGACAAAACAAGGTATTCATCTTATGCAGAGGAAGTATATTCTGGATTTACTCACTCGTCACAATATATTGGATGCTAAACCAGTTTCGAGTCCAATGTTGCCTACACCATGATTATCTCTACGGTCTTGTACTCCCTTACTCGATGCTCGTGAATATCGTCAGGCTATTGGAAGCTTACAGTACTTGTCTCTTATGAGACCTGACCTTTCCTTTGCGGTGAATAAATTGTCTCAATATATGCATGCTCCAACAGATTTGCATTGGCAGGGAGTGAAGCATATAGTGCATTATCTTGCTGGTACAGTTACTCAAGGCATCCACATTCACAAACACGCCTCTCTCTCTATTCATGCTTATTTTGATGTTGATTGGGCAGGTGATACTGATGATTTTGTATCTACCAATGCTTATGTGGTTTTCCTCGGTAGCACACCAGTTTCATGGGTCTCAAAGAAGCAAAATGGAGTAGCTCAGTCTTCCACTGAGGCCAAATACAGAGCTGTAGCTAGGACTGCCGCTGAACTTTGTTAGATCACCTCCTTACTCACTGAGCTTGGCATAACACTTCCAAATGCTCCTGTCATCTATTGTGACAATATTAGAGCAACTTACCTTTGTGCCAATCCCATTTTCTACTCCATAATGAAACATATTGTGTTGGATTATCACTTTGTGAGGGACAATATTCGCTCAGGAGCTCTTCGTGTCTCACATGTCTCTAATAAAGATCAATTGGCTGATGCGCTGACCAAGCCTTTACCAAAGCCTTGGTTTCTGGATTTCTTTCACAAGATTGGAGTAACAGCAGTCCCTCCATCTTGAGGGGGCGTATAGATGAGATTAGGAAAAGATAATGTTGTAATTATGTTTATGTAATTAGGGCTACATATAACGTGTATGTATACTCTGTAATCGTATGCTTAATAAACTATTCAGCCTCCAATCCTATATCTACATCTCACAATTCGGATTTAGATATTTATCTCTAGTTTAACTTTTTCATACTTAACATAGAAAAAGTAATTCGTGTATATGATAGTTTCACTTACCATATTTCTTTCTATACTTATCTTTGCAAGCTTCTTTGGACAACATGGTAGAGGGAACTTCAAAACTGATGTTCATTGCCTAATTAATGTGATTTACTTATTTTACAATGAATGCAACAATTTTTTGTCATCAGATAGAAACTCTTTCTAAACATTAGACTTTACGTGTTAAGTAGAGAAAAAACATTAAAGAGAAAGATACTGAGAAAGAGAGAGAAAACTAGAGATGTCAAGATGATAACTAACTGAATAACATTTTAGAGATAAAGAGTCTTTATAATTTCTTACAACTAAAGGATCTTAATCTTCAATTTCTCTTGGTAACTCTTACGAATTGTTTCTCACCTTTTTAGAAAAAATTAATGTAGCTATAACTTTTCTCTATTGAAAGATATTTTTATAAGAATTTGAGAAATATTGATGACCCAATAGATAAACTTATTTAAGATTTTACCAGATTGGTTTACATCCGGTTATCTATGGTTTAGACTTGTACAATTGTACAGCTTATACTTTGTATAAATACTTTGTATAGTGTGAATGGATAAATATACAGAAAATTCATTTTATTCAAAATCTTCTTCTTCTCTCTCTGTAACAAACTTTTTCTCCTACATGTTCAACGCTAACATGGTATCAGAGCTATCAACAAGCTTTGAGAACAATTAATCTTCTTATTTTCTAGCTTGATTTTGCTTATCTCTTCTCGTTTCCGCACAAACAATGGTGATTGTGAAGAATGTTCCTCATCGCTCAGCTAGAATCAGAGCTTCAACAAGCTCCTCTTCGTAATAATCTCGAAGAATGACCGAATCTCTGGATACTATTGAATCTCCTCCGATTTCTCCTCTAACTGCATAAAATCAAGTCACTGGAGCTTCGCGAGCAATAGTCATTCCAGATTTCAATGATCCGAGTCAATCTCCGTATTTCATGCATAGCGTAGATCATCCAGGTCTTTCGATCATCTCTTAACGTCTTGATGGTTCGAATTATGATGATTGGAATACTACTATGCGTATTGCTTTGAATGTTAAGAATAAACTAGGATTCGTTGATGGAACCTTATCTAAGCCTCTAGAATCAGAATCTCATTATAAAATCTGGTCTAGATGTGATAGTATTGCCAAATCCTGGTTGCTAAATGCTGTTTTACCTCAGATTTATCGTAGCATTTTATGTTTGAACAATGCTTCTGATATTTGGCGTGACTTGTACGGTAGATTTCATATGACAAATTTACCTCGTACTTCAATTTACTGAAAGAGATTCAAGATCTTCGTCAAGGATCGATGACTCTCTTTGAATATTATACCACTCTGAAAACCTTATGGGATAATTTGGATGGTGCTGAAGAACCGAATGATCCTTGCACTTGTGGTAAAGCTGCTAGTATTCTGGTTAAGATAGAGAGAGCTCGTATTGTGAAGTTTTTGCAAGTCTGAATGATTCTTATGCTATCATCAGACGCCAGATCATTATGAAGAAGGTTCTGCCTTCTTTAGCTGAGGTGTATAACATCTTGGATCAAGATGATAATCAACATAGTTTTTCAGCAGGAGTTACTGCACCTGCAACTGTGTTTCAAACATCTGATAATATTTCAAAATCCTCAATCAATTACTCTCAATCTGGATCTGGAAAATCTTGACTTGTTTGTTCTTTTTGCAACAAAGTTGGTCATGTTGTTGATAGGTGTTACAAGAA
The DNA here is from genome assembly GCA_900406405.1 of Lepidium africanum. NCBI lineage: Eukaryota > Viridiplantae > Streptophyta > Magnoliopsida > Brassicales > Brassicaceae > Lepidium > Lepidium africanum. The sequence goes on from OVAX01000650.1 coordinate 43,114, forward strand.
ACATGGATATCCTTTAGGGATGACTCCAAAAGGGAAAAACAGTTCTAAGAAAACCGATTTTATTGTTGCGGCTGTAGTTTCTGATACAGCTTCTGGAAATTTGGATAAGTTGATAGGCAATCTGAGTACAGAACAGGTTCAACAGTTTATTGCACTCTTTAGTTCTCAATTTCAAACTGCATCAGCTCCTACGCCTGCAATCAATGTTCACAAGCTTTCATCTAGTAATTCGGGTACAGAATTCTCTAAATCTGTATACTATTTTATTAGGATATTGACTGTCTCTCAACACAGTTTTACTAATAGATCATGGATTCTTGATTCTGGCGCGACTCATCATGTTTCTCATGATATAAATTTATTTCAGACTCTCGATACTTCTATTAAAAGTCATGTTAATCTACAAACAGGATCAAAGCTTGGAATCAGTGGTATAGGCACTGTTAAAGTCAATGAACACATCACACTTCAGAATGTGTTTTTTATACTCGATTGAATCTCATCAGTGTAGCTTCTATGACTGTTGACAATGGATTCACTTGTCTCTTTGATGCTTCTTCTTGTACAATTCAGGATCCTATCAAGGAGTTGAAGATTGGTCTAGCTAGGAAGATCGTGAATCTTTATGTGTTAGAGACAGAGCATAACAGTGGATCTATAAACTCGGTGGTTAGCGTTGGTGTCTGGCACAACAGACTTGGCCATTCTTCTTTTTCTAGACTTGACTCTATATCTGAGACATTAGGAACTACAAAGCATAAGAATAAAGGAAATTCTTTCTGTCACATTTGTCATTTGGCTAAACAGAAGAAACTATCATTTCCTTCCCCAAACAATATTTGTAAATCAACTTTTGAACTATTACATATTGATATATGGGGACCTTTCTCTGTTGAAACGATTGAAGGATATAGGTACTTCCTAACAATTGTGGATGATCACTCTCGTGCTACTTGGGTGTTTCTTCTACGCACAAAAGCTGATGTTCTTAGTCTTTCCTTCATTCATTCAACAAGTAAAGAATCAATATAATGTCTCAGTCAAAGCAGTTCGTTCAGACAATGCACCTGAATTGAAATTTACAGAGTTTTATAGCAAGAAAGGCATCACTGCTTATCATTCTTGTCCTGAAACACCATAACAGAATTCAGTTGTTGAAAGGAAGCACCAACACATATTGAATGTTGCAAGATCTCTTCTGTTTCAGTCACATGTTCCTCTTTGTTATTGGGGTGATTGCATTCTCACTGCAGTCTTTCTGATCAACCGCACTCCTTCTCCATTATTGGAAAACAAAACTCCCTATGAAGTTTTAACTGGTAAATCTCCAATTTACAATCAGTTACGCATCTTTGGCTGCTTATGTTATAGCACTACATCACCATCAAAACATCACAAATTTGATCCCAAAGCACGGGCTTGCTTATTTCTTGGTTACCCTTCTGGATACAAGGGTTATACGCTTCTGGATCTTCAAAGTAATAGCATATTCATCTCAAGAAATGTGGTTTTCCATGAGAACATATTTCCTCTGGATAAAGTTTCTTCACAATCTGATATATTCTCACAAGTGGTTTATGAGCCTTCAGGTACATCATCTTACTCTTCTCCTCCTCAAATTTCTCCATCAATACCATCCACTATTCCTCCACACCTATCACCACAAATTTCTTCCTCTCGTCCTAAGAGAGTACCATCACATTTAGCAGATTATCATTGCTATAATGTATCTTCTACAATAGATCATCCTATTTCAAAATCACTTTCATATTTTCAAATCTCTGATTTCATCTGGCTTTTATCAAACATATTGATCAAATTCCCATTCCAACTACATATGTTGAGGCTCAAAAATCTAAAGATTGGTGTATTGTTGTTAATAAAGAGGTTGATGCTATGGAGGTTACTCATACTTGGGATGTTATTTCGTTACCTTCAGGGAAGAAAGTAGTGGGTTGTCGTTGGATATTTACTCTCAAGTTTCATGCTGATGGAACTCTTGAGAGACACAAAGCTCTTTTAGTAGCCAAAGAGTACACGCAAAAAGAAAGATTGGATTATACAGAGACATTTTCTAATGTAGCTAAGATGGGAAAAATCAAGTTGTTATTAAAGATTTCAGCATCTAAAAACCGGCATTTGTCTCAGCTTGATGTTTCTAATGCATTTCTAAATTGTGAGTTGGATGAAGAAATTTATATGACATTGCCTGATGGTTATGCAGAGAGATATACAGCTAAAACTGGTAAACCTTTACCACCTAATGTTGTTTGCAAGCTTAGAAGATCCATTTATGGCCTTAAACAAGCCTCCAGACTGTGGTATAAGAAGTTTTCTACATCACTCTTGCATTAGGGTTTCACTAAAGGCTCAGGAGATCATACTTTGTTTGTTAAACAGTTTGAGGATGATTTTGTTGCTGTAATTGTTTATGTCGATGACATAATAATTGCAAGTACTAGCTCTGCAGCTACTGCAAGTCTTACTCACAGTCTGCAACAATCATTCAAGTTAAGAGATCTTGGTCCTTTAAAATATTTTTTGGGACTTGAAATTGCTCGAACATCTGCAGGAATTTCTTTATGCCAAAGGAAATATACATTGGATCTCTTATCTTCTGCTGGTATGTTGGGTTGTAAACCTTCCTTTGTTCCTATGGTTCCCAATCTGAAACTAACAAAAATAGATGGTGATCTTCTTGAAAATAAGGAACAATATCGACGGATTGTAGGTCAGTTGATGTATTTGACAATAACTCGTCCTGATCTCAGCTTTGTAGTGAATAATTTGTGTCAATATACATCTGCTCCTCGTACATCACACCTTAATGCTGTCTACAAAGTTCTTCAATACATCAAAGGAACAGTTGGTCAAGGTCTGTTCTATTCTGCAGATTCTGATTTAACTCTCAAAGGATTTGCAGACTCGGATTGGGCATTTTGTCCTGATAGCAGACGATCCACTACTGGTTTCTCAATGTTTCTTGGTACATCTCTTATCACTTGGTGTTCTAAGAAACAACCAACTGTTTCTCGATCTTCTACTGAGGCATAATATAGAGCATTAGCTCTTGCTTCCTATGAATTGGCTTGGTTGTGTACACTTTTACGTGATCTCAGAGTTGATTCTCCTTCAGTTTCAGTTCTGTTTTCTAACAGTACTGCAGCTATATACATTGCTACCAATCATGCGTTTCATGAGAGGACTAAACATATCGAAATTGATTGTCAAACAGTCAAGAAACGTTTGGATAATGGTGACTTGAAGTTGCTTCATGTTAGAACTGAAGATCAGGTTGCTGACATTCACACTAAACCATTATTTCCTCATCAATTTGAAAATCTTAAATACAAGATGAGCCTCAAAAACATATACTGCTCATCTTGAGAGGGCCTATCAGATTTGTTTACATCCAGTTATCTATGGTTTACACTTATACAATTGTACAGCTTATACTTTGTATAAATACTTTGTACAGTGTGAATAAATCAATATACAAAATTTTCTTCTTCTCTCTCGGTAACAAACTTTCTCTCCTAACTGTTCAACACTAACAGATTTTATAATTTTGTCTAAATAATAGATACTTCAATAATAATTAAGTAAAAGAGACATATAGTCTACATAGTCATAGTTTCGAGCTAAACTGAGCTAAGACATAAACTCTTAAATTTAAATAATGAGAAATAAGATGCAAAGAAAAATCGGTAAAAGGACGCCGGAATCTTAAAACTTGGGTACTTGTCTATTTTAAATAAAAGAATTATTACATACGAAAAAGAACAGAGTTGCATACTTTAAATCATTGACACATTTCATATAGCCGTTGATTCTTAGTCCCTTAGTAGGCATTTCCCTAGTCCAGACAAATACTAATGGTGTGAGTGAGAGATCAAAATTATTGAAAAATATAAAATAAACAAAGCATTTGCATATACGGTAGATTACATGTAATGTAGTCAAATGCCTGCATAACTTATTAACTTACGAGTTACTTACGATTGTACTACTGCCAAAATTATAAAGGGCCTACTTAGAATATCGAATCTATGGTACAAAAAAAACTATCGTCTATTACATTATATTATAGAAAAAAAATGCTATACTCCTTTAACATATCTATTTCATTATTTTCACTACACGTAATAATCCATATACACCATTCATTTCGAAGTACTAAAATAAAATCATTCGGCAAGATGTTATTCGATATCTTTCTGAAATTACTGAATACGAATGTCCCAAAATCCCTTAGATGCTTTACAAAGATAGGTAGCACTTTTTTACCATGCCGTTCATACATATAAATGTAATGTACAATTAAGATATTTAGATTTTCACTTGTATAATTAGCATATTATATATTGACTAGATAATATAATTTAGTACTTTGTACTGTTTTATAGTGTTTAATTTCAAATCTCGTGCAAGTAAACTATAGTATTAAATACATATTATTAAATAAATAAAACAATATATTACGGCAGATAAACTAGCCTAATGTTTACAATCTCGATATCATAAAATGGTGAGAGCTAGTATATTAGCTTGTACAGAATTTTTTCCTTTTTTTAAATGTAATATGATTTTTCTGAATGCTTTTTTATGTCATAACTACGTAATTATTTCCTTAAAATCTATAATACTAATATACAAGATATTTCCTTTATTTGTTTCATTAATTTTACTACATCTTTACATTATTATCAAACGCATTAATGTTAAACAGGTGATTTTTAGGGTACGACCATTATTTACAGGAATCTCATATATTTTTAACTCACACCATCTTTTATAAAACACTAAAAAGAATACAACATAACAAAAAATTTATCATTAACTAGACTTTTTGTGAGTGGTATTTAGCCTACTGGCAGGTGATAAATTCATTAAAGGCAGACGCACTTGCACATCTAAAGATCGAATCATGGTGCATGTATTATATAGGAACTTGGCTAATAAACCGGTTAGTTGTGGTCCAATATTTTAAAAAAAAAAACCAGACTTTTCTTTAACCGAAAAAATACAGGCTTTAACAATGCACACAAAGATCAAAATATTAATTATATGAAGTCCAATAATGAAACTCCAAATCCTTAATAGATACAAAAACCAATCAAATTTTACTTTTTGTTGAAAACGTGATTTTAAGACCTCTTTATGTCAAATACTATAATATTATGTTCGGACCGTATAGACCGTTAGAGACAAATAACACATAAATGGGCACCAAATATGATCATTACTAATACTATATAGACACTATGCCGTATGAATTAAAAACAATTAATTGAAAGATAAAATTTGATATTTCATAAACATTTTATAATCCGTAAATTTTCTCACGTGGAACCCACTTGGTGTACTTCCACGTCCTCCCTTATATTACTGACCCACTCATCAAAATCAAATCAATTCATCTTTATATATAACTTCATCGTCAAACACTTCTTTCTCTCAAATTATTCCATATTCTTCCAAATTTTCTTTTAATTCATTTCAAATCATTAGATTCTTATAATACAACAACGAACTACCTCCCAAGCCTTAGCTTTTACTTCCATTTCATTTCTATTTGCTTCTCTCTATATATATAATGGTAATGACCGAGAGAGGTCGAGCCATGTGGCGCACTTGCTTAGCCTCAGCGTTTCGTACAGCTCTAGCTTGCACAGTCGTTGGCTCGGTTACACTCTACGGCCCTAATTGGATTAACCGCCACGTGGCATTCCCAGCTTTCTCTTACGTTACAATCATCCTTATCATCACCGATGCTACACTCGGTGACACGTTACGTGGTTGCTGGTTCGCTCTTTACGCCACGTGTCAAAGCGTGGGACCTGCGATCTTCACGTTACGGCTTATAGGACCAGCTCATCTCACGGCTGAAACCACGGCTCTGGCCGCGGCTCTAGCTGCGTTTGTAGTTGTGATACCTAATGGTTCGACTCACTTGGTGGCTAAGAGGATCGCGTTGGGCCAGATCGTTCTCATTTATGTTATTGGTTATATAAAAGGAGCAGAGACTGATCCAATCATGCATCCTATTCAAGTCGCTGCAAGTACCGCACTTGGTGTTATTGCTTGCGTTCTTGCTCTTCTGTTTCCACTTCCTCGATTAGCTACTTGCGAGGTACTCTCTTTCTCTCTATATATATGTATATTATATAAATTAATTTTCTTAAAATTTACGTCTATGTGCCACACATGTAGCTAAGTACTATTGAGATTCAAACACGTACTAACTTATGCAAACAAACAAAAACAAGTTATTTCTGTCGGTTTCATACGAAATAAATATATAAATAAATCTCACATAACTAAACAGATTTTTCATGAGCCAAAAATGTACTATTTCATATAATATTTCTGTACAATAAACACACAAACGAAAACTTCTGATACCAAGAGGTGTTACAAACTACATATTTTTTAGGTTCATTTTTAGAAAATGTAAATAAAAAATCTAGGTATACTTTTAAGGCTCAATATATTGCATGGGAAGAACATCTTAAATACAGAACTTTTATCTACTAGAGATATTAATTGTCATGAGTTTGAAGAACGATAAATAAAAATTTTGGGGTTGTTCCAATAGAATAAAAGAAACTAAGATTTTCAGGTGCAAAATTTAGCTAGGCACCAAGTGGTGAGTTCGAATATCAGCTCTCTTAAGTTAAAGAACTTAGGCTATAGATTAAGTTTTTGTCGATCCAATATTTATTCCCAAAATTCAATCCTTTCAGATTTATACGTATTTCGAATTAAATTGATGAACAAACGTAGAAAGTAATGAGGGACAATGAGACAAATTAACAGAAAAATTATGATAAATATATTTAGTATTGGTGGGCTTGGTAATACAGTCACAAAACATTATGACGTGGGCATTTAAAGTGTGTTGCTAACTTTATTCCGTACCACATTATTGTATATATAATCTTTATTATGTCAGCAGCAACCATCGTTAAAAACTTTTGTCTTAATTCTTCCCAATATTGCGAACAAGCTGTGTCGCATCACAAACAAAAATGATTCGCTTTTTGATTAATTAGTAATAATGTAAATTATATGCTTTTCGTCTATAGTATTAAACCAAACCATTGTCAATGGCATGAGATTCTCTAATATTATTGAGAAGAAGAAATAAAATGAGAAAATTAAAATAGTTTATTTGAATATATGTATAGGTGAAACAAAGCTGCAAAGAGCTTGTTCAAAATTTAACGACGAGAGTGAAATTGTACATGAAGGCTTTTTGCGCTGAAGATGCGACGTCATCAATGGCTTCAGTCTCACAAGCTCGAGTCTTGGCTCGTTCATCGTCCAAAATTTATCACACAATCAAACGATACCAAGTAAGATTAACCAGCTCTCATTATATTTATCTTATAGAAATAAGGTAAAAAGAAATATTAATATTGAAATGGTTTTTAAATATCTAGCCAAGCATGAAATGGGAGAGACTTCCATTTAAGATATGGAGATGGCAAAACGTGAATTATAACAAAGGAGAGGAACTACAAAACATGGAGATTGCTCTTAGAGGAATGGAAATGGTGTTGTCAAGTAAATCTCCAATTCCTACGAGCTTACTTGCTGGAGAAGTAAAAGATAGTCTTAAGAACATGCAAGAGCGTGTGATTCTCTCAATCAAACGAGTAAGCAACAGTCCGCAACCATCGGTTACTCCAGAATCCGATCCAGAAAAGTCCGATGAGTGCCTCCAAACACTTCAAGAGATACCGGAAACGCCTCAACATTTGCCGTTTTACTTCTTCTTGTTCTGCATCAGGCTACTTGAAACTATCTCAATGGCTAAACCGGAGGAGAACGAGGTCAAGGTCTTATCGAAATCGAAAAGTAGGTCTTGGATAAAAGATTGGGATAGTAAGAAGGTTATGCCGGCGTTGAAGCTATCGCTTTCGTTAGGTTTAGCGATTTTGCTAGGTTCGATCTTTAGTAAACCTAACGGGTATTGGGCTGGTTTGCCTGTAGCGGTCAGCTTCGCAGCGGCGAGAGAAGCTACCTTTAAAGTGGCGAATGTGAAGGCACAAGGGACAGTGATAGGGACTGTGTACGGAGTGATGGGTTGTTTTGTGTTTCAGAGGTTTTTGACGGTTAGGTTTCTTTCTTTGCTTCCATGGTTTCTCTTCTCTAGCTTCTTGAGCAAGAGCCGCATGTACGGACAGGCCGGAGGAATATCAGCGGCCATAGGGGCCGTTCTGATTCTTGGAAGGAAGAATTTTGGGCCACCAAGCGAGTTTGCGATAGAGAGAATCATTGAGACTTTTATCGGGTTATCTTGTTCAATCATGGTGGAGCTTGTCTTTCAGCCAACAAGAGCTGCTAACATAGCGAAGCTTGAGCTCTCTAGAAGCTTCCACGCTTTGTACGACTGTGCAAGCTTGTTTGGTGCTAAAGCTAGTAAATCGGAGATAATGAAGTCTCAAAAGAAGTTGAGAAGCCATTTAAATGAGCTTAAGAAATTCACAGAAGAAGCTCACGCAGAGCCGAGTTTCTGGTTTTCGCCTTTCAACTTCTCTTGCTACGAAAAGCTGTTCAAGTCCTTGTCTAAAATGGCTGATCTATTGCAATTCAGCGGTCACGCGATTGGGTTTCTTGAAGAACAAGTAAAATCAAAATCACCACAATGCAAGGAGATTCTAACCAACGTAGACAAAGATCTCAAGAGTCTAACAGAAGGCATCAGTCTTTTAGCCAAATCATTCGAGGAAGTTACTCTGCTCAAATCACTCGACGCCCTCGAAAAAGCACTTGCCAAGAACGACAACAACAACACATGGGACATTGAACTCGGGAAGACACCAAACCCTAGCTTCTCAGCTGCCGTAACCGAACCGGAGAAGATTCTAGAGACGTATCTCCAACATTGCAGAAACGTAGCAGATGAAATATTCCATGTGGAAGAAGAGAGTGTTAAAGTGGAGAAGAGTGAGGTTGTTCTGAGCTTGAGTGCATTAGGGTTTTGTGTGGAGAGAATTGGGAAAGAGACAAGAGAGATTGAGGAGATGGTGAAAGAGGTTGTGCAATCTGAAAATCCTTCAAGCCACGTTAACTTGCATGAGATCTCTTGCAAAATACGTTCTTTGTACAAATAAATGTCTTTCCCATTGATAACAACAAATATGGTTGGCGTGTTAAACAAGGAAACGTTTTTTTTTTTCTTTTAACTTTTCTCTTTATGGTTTCTTTCTTTTGTAATAAGGCTTTGTGGTTAACCGGTTTTACGAATACCAATAACAATACCCAATTGTGTGAAAAGAAAACTTAAAAGTTCAAACCCGACTACATACAAATTTTAAAGGGAACAAAATTACAAAGTTTTTTCTTATTATTGCGTATTGAGCTTATCTAAATAACCGTGGACTGGGCCCTGGTCTGTTTAATGTTCAGAAATAATATATCATAAAAAGGCTTGTAAGTGTGGCTGCTGGGATTCGAGCCCTAAACTATAGGCACTTTTTTGTCTGTACTGAGCATATCTATGTTAATTTATTCATATTTCTAAACTTAAATGGAATAGAAAATGAGATATAAAAACCTTAAGTGACTGGAATTTCGGTTTAAATGCTATTATATTGCACGAAGATGAAAATACACTACAGTTTTTAAGATGGAAACACAAAATCTTGTAATAGGTAAAATAATATTAAACAGTAAACACTAAAGCTGAAAAAATCTTATCCTCGATCAAATGCGAATTACGTAAATTCGTTTAACGCAATTAATATGGATCGATTCCTTCAGCAATGAGCACAGATCTCACAGACCACTCCCGTTAATATTCTAAGCTGTTTATATTCTTTTCTTTTTATAATACTCTAATCTAATCCCATTCATTTTTATTTAATCGAGTCGCAAATCTCGAAATTTCAGATCCATTAAATCCTTAAAACCATAATTTAATCTATCTTCCTTCCTCAGTCTCCACTTCATAAGTCTAGACTTTAGTCGAGGATGGTGAAAAGTCAAACTCTTTGAAGTCTTTGTTTAATATCTCTTTCTTCTCAATTTTTATTGAAACTTAATTTGTAAGCGACGTTTTTGGTGACCATTTTATAATTGAGTTTGGCGAAGTTCGTCGTCTCACTTTTCGTTCTTTTGAAGCTTCCATTTTTCTGGTGAGGAACATATTTTTTTCCAAATGTTTTTTTTTTTTTTTTTTTTCGTAGTTAACAAATTTTGTGGGACTCATCTTCATGTTTCATATAATTTTTTATGAAATCTACGTGCGTATAAATATTGATTCCATTGATCTTCTAATGCCATCAAGATCAGAAGAGTGATTGTCTGCAGTTTTCTTCCTTTCATCATCAAGCTTTTTGATTCGAATTTGCAGAATATGGCAACAAATTCTTCCAATGGAACGACCACAAAGCCACCACCTTCGCCTTCTCCTCTGCGTAATTCCAAGTTTCTTCAGGTCAAACCCTTAATTATATTTCTATACAAAAATAGTTCAGTCAAACTTTCTGTGTCTTGTAATAGAAACAAGAGCTCAATTTTTTGTATTAGACCTTAATTAATCTCACTTAAAAGAGATTGAAACTGTTTTGTTGTTTTAATGAATTTTGAATAATGCAGTCAAATATGAGGATCTTGGTGACAGGAGGAGCTGGATTTATTGGGTCTCATCTGGTTGATAAATTGATGCAAAACGAAAAGAATGAAGTAATCGTTGCTGATAATTACTTCACAGGATCTAAAGACAACCTTAAGAAATGGATTGGTCATCCAAGATTTGAGCTCATTCGTCATGGTATAATCTCCTTAGTCCTTAATACAACAAATTTGCTTATTCGTTTTGTTCAGTAATTTTGGTGATCAGAAATCAATAATTATTGCTATTTTTGTGAATTTCTTTCAGATGTGACCGAACCTTTGTTCGTTGAGGTTGATCAAATCTACCATTTAGCATGTCCTGCATCTCCAATTTTCTACAAATACAATCCCGTTAAGGTTTGTTTTTGGATATTTATAGATCGAAACGTACAAGAAGTGATTGTAATGTTTATGACTAATTTTGATTCATAATTTTTAAAATTGGCTAGACGATAAAAACAAATGTGATTGGAACACTTAACATGTTGGGACTGGCTAAACGAGTTGGAGCTCGAATCTTGCTTACTTCCACATCTGAAGTGTATGGTGATCCTCTTGTTCACCCTCAAACCGAGGACTATTGGGGAAATGTTAACCCGATTGGTAAGTCTTTATTACTTTACGATTAATTTGTAATTATCTCAGCTTAATTATCAATTAATGAGCTCTAACACACATGCATTCACATTATAAAGGCGTTAGGAGCTGTTATGATGAAGGAAAACGTGTTGCAGAAACTCTTATGTTTGATTACCATAGACAACATGGCATTGGTAAATTTATATTAATCTGTTTTCTTCTTGAAAAAAAACTTTGATTTAAAGAACTCATATATAGCTGATTACTAATTACTACTATTATTGGGTTATTGCAGAAATACGTGTAGCGAGGATATTCAACACATATGGTCCTCGTATGAATATTGATGATGGTCGTGTTGTGAGCAACTTCATTGCTCAGGCTTTAAGGTGCAACTAACTTGAACTTGTCTATGTTTTCTACAATAACCAAGTCGAATCTTATACTAGTCCTATGGTTTTGGGTTTTGTAGGGGAGAAGCTTTGACTGTTCAGAAACCTGGAACACAAACCCGAAGTTTCTGTTATGTTTCTGACATGGTATTTTTCAGAATCGTAGAACTGATGATACAAAACCATTTTGTGGGTTACCAACGCAAAATGTTTATAACAAAATGATTCAAATCATTTTGTAGGTTGAAGGTCTAATGCGTTTGATGGGAGGAGAAGAAACCGGACCGATTAATATCGGTAATCCAGGCGAATTCACGATGGTTGAACTCGCTGAGACGGTGAAAGAGGTTAGCATTCTTGTTGTTTGAGTTCTCATAAATGAGACAATATTTATAAGAAAATAAGTAATGTATATAATGAAAATTGATGCAGCTTATTAAAGAAGACATTGAGATAAAAATGGTGGAGAATACACCAGATGATCCTAGGCAGAGAAAGCCAGACATAAGCAAAGCTAAAGAAGTTCTTGGTTGGGAACCAAAGGTTAAGCTACGTGAAGGGCTTCCTCTTATGGAAGAAGATTTTCGTCTCAGGCTTGGTGTTTCAAAGAAATGAAACTTATTTTCAAAAAAGAAAGAAAAAACGTGATTTTAATTCTATGTAATTGTGTGTTTTATATTTCTTTTTCACTGGAGAATTCCAATACGAAACATATAGATTCATCATGAATCTTGTGGATTTTTTTTTTTTGTTTATCTATCTTTTTGCATTTTTTGAGTTTCTAGAGAATAACTGTATTACTACTTCAATTGTATTATGAAAATGTTATAAACGAGTTGTGTTGAATCAATTTTAAAGTAATTTCTAATCGAGAAAAGTTTAGACTTGATGCTCTCTGGCATTATCACTGGGACCTTCACCGGACGCTCCTACCTATTTTCTGTTAGGTTTCTTCTGTTATTTTTGGTATACATTCTCTTTCTTCTCGCTCTAAAGCTATTTTTGGTCACTCTTCAAAGCAAAAGATTGTAATTTGTAACACCTGAACACAAAGATAACTTTTGGTAGTTCAAACTATTTTACTTTTTCTACCAAAACAATCGTGCAAAAGCAAAGTGGAACCATAACACCTACAAAAAAGAAATGGGAATGTGGAGACTATTGTTTCCTACAAACAAGGAGATTAATTATTTACTAAATAAGTTTTGGGTTACCCAGTTCTCTCGGCCCACTAACTGATCTAAAACGACAGGCTTAAAACATCCTGGATGGGCCGGCCTCTCTCATGCCACTATAGCCCTATTAACAAGATAGGCAACGTTGATAGGCCTCCCGCCAGACCCAAGGGAAGAAAGTAGCACCGACCTAAATAAGTCACGCACGCAGCGCGTGGAAAGAGGGATTTGGTACGACATTCTCCTATAAAAGAGGAGAAGAATCGTCAGCAAGGGCATGTGTGAACAGTACCACCTGGATCATATTTCGTTATTAGAAATTGTATCAAAAACATTCAAGTACCGAACCTAGCTTGTAATTTTCCCTCGTTACTTTCTTAAGTATTAAAAACTATCTCTCGTTACTTTCTTAAGTATTAAAAGCTATCCCTCGTTACTTTCTATAAGATCATTTAATCATCGTCAAAACTAGACCTGAATTTAAAGTACCGAGCCGAGGCCAGTACAAACAATTTGGCACTAGAAGGAGGGGGGAAATTCTCGGTGATTAAATGACCGACCAAAATCCAGTGATAGGGGTCAAGAAGATTCCTCCCGGACATAAAATGGGACCGCCGGCCCCAAAGGTGTCCCCGTCGACACCGAAAACTACTCAACAAACCGAGGCCCTGCTGGGAACTAAGCAAGACGCGCTCGACACGGCTGTTAACAGACCAACACAGACTAGCCATGAAAAGATGCTAAGTGCTGAAAAGGTCCAACATGTGGCAGACTCACTCTTCGCTACGACAGAGCGAATGGAAAAGGCAACTACTAGGTCCGAGCAAACCTCCGAGATACTAGCCCAACTGCGAGCCAAACTCAGTGGAGACGTTGTCACCAATAGGTGTCCTCAAGGCTACATGGCAAACCCGTCACCGCCTCTTTTACAAAGGCAACTGTTCGACAGTCCCTCTGAGCCTCGTCAAAATAGAAGTCAGATGGACGCGTCTGCGTCACCCACACTGCCGACAACCGAGCCCGACGATCCGAGGGACGTTGAAATATGGGCGTTAAGAACCAAGGTGGACTACATGCTGGCCCAGATGCGTCGATCCCAAAGCTCCGCGATGGAAATAACGCGCGTACTTTGTGAAACACATAACACACCTTTCACCAAGCAGCTCTCCAGCATCCCATTTCGCCCTGACGTGAAGGTCAAATGTCCAACCTTTGATGGAAAATCCGACCCTAGAAAGTTTCTTAAGGCATTTAACCTCACCATGGGGAGGACGAGCTTCCCTCCGGAAGAAAAAGACATAGGCTATTGTCAACTGTTCGTTGAAAATTTAACCACCAATGTTATGGAATGGTTTTACAAGCTCGATCAGAATTCTATTGGCAGCTTTCAACAACTCGTTGAGGCCTTCCTTAGGCACTACTTAGTATTCATGCAGAGGAACGCCTCGACAGCGGATCTCCAAGCCATAGTGAAGGGGCCGAAGGAGTCCCTCCGCTCCTTCCTCAGATGATTTCGAGAGGTAGCATCACGAATCATAATAACCGACGACATTGGCATTGATATGTTGAGAGAGGCCTTATACTATGATTCAGAACTCATAACAGACTTTAGGCTGCGCCGTACTCTTTCTCTAGAAGACGCCCTTCACCACGGAGCTGTGTTCGCCGAGATAGAAGAGGACATGGTGGAAAAATTAAAAAAATACAAGAATCAAACTTCTGCCGTAAGAGACACACCCAGAGAATTGATGCGCGAAGAATACCACAAACCGCATCAGCACTATGACCAAGAGTATAAAAGCAACAAAGGAAAACAAGCTTCTATGTATGTAGTCGGCACCACCGACGACAAATCCCGACGCCCTTGGATCCTAGCTAACAAATGGTATAGGGACGCGTCACGAGACAAACACCTATTGTGACTACCACAAACGCACCGGACACGCAACTTCCAGTGTTTTCGCCTGAAAAAATTACTATTAGCAAAATTCGAGAGAGGCGAGGTCAAATTGGCTGAGCCCGAGCACCCACATGGAGACCGCGGCGTGGCGGAAAGCCAGAATTTTTGAAATTACGAAGTTATAACAGACGACAAGGAGCCTCAAAGCAAGCGTACAGATCATGAAGAATTTCCCGCACCCCACCTCTTCGATAGACGGTCATGATTATGGGAAGTATAAGGGAAGGAAACGACTCCATATGACCAATCAAAAATTATGAGCGCGCGACCGAATCAATCCGGGCCAAGACAGATTGGAAACGCGCCGCTACCATTGTAGCCATTTTACAAAGCATCCCATCTGCTGAAGTTATAAGTTTCACCGACGCCGACACCGAGGGCGTGCAACATCCTCATGATGACCCCGTTGTTGTTAAACTCCGCGTCACAGACTGTGACATCACACGTGTCCTTGTTGATACGGGAAGCATGGTGAACCTGGTCTTCAAGGAAGCATTGGACGAACTAGCAATCCCCGACGAAGACATGGAATTCGTAGCTTCAGCTCGGCCGTTAACCGGGTCGACGGAAATTCAATGTTAACCTATGAAACGGTAAAACTACCAATACTCCTAGCCGGCATGACAAAATGGGTCAAGTTCCTCATCATAAATAGACCAACAATTTACAACATTATCCTAGGAACGCCCTAGATACATGCAATAAAGGCCGTTGTCTCCACTTACCACCAATGTGTAAAATTCCCGACTGATAGAGGAATCTTCACTCTCCGCGGAAGCCGAAAGATGGCCAGGACATGTTTATTACCGAACACAAACTCCGAAAATCAGCCGGGCGATCCTGCATGATAGCCAGTGAAGCGTCAATAGGCACTCTTCCACGAAATAATTTACAGGATAGCCCAAAAAAGGAAATGATAGAGACAATCTACTTGGACTTGGATAAGCTAGACTGCTACGTCAAAATTGGTTAGGAACTAACTACTGCCTTGCGTGACGAGCTCATTCATTTCCTTAAAAAGAATCTATCAACATTCGCTTGGAGCACAGGGGATATGCCAGGGATAGACCCGGAAGTCATAAGCCACGAGCTCAGCGTCGACCCAACTTATAAACCGGTAAAGCAGAAGCGTAAGAAGTTCAGACCTGAGCTATCTAAAGCAGTAAACGACGAGGTCTATCGCTTGACCAAGGCCGGTTTCATCACTGAAGTCAAATATCCAGAATGGCTAGCCAACCTCGTCGTCGTCAAAAAGAAGAATGGTAGTTGGTGTTTATGTGCAGATTTCACCGACCTCAATAAAGCTTGCCCAAAAGATAGCTTTCCACTCCCACACATTGATCGGCTCGTCGAGTCAACCGCAGGGAATGAATTAATGTCCTTCATGGATGCTTTCTCTGGATACAATCAGATAAAAATGAAAGCGGCCGACCAAGTAAAGACAACTTTCATCACCGACCGCGATACTTATTATTACAAAGTTATGCCATTTGGACTAAAGAACATCGAGGCCACTTACCAAAGGCTCGTCAACAAAATGTTCGCAAGCAACTTGGACAAACAATGAAAGTATATATCGATGACATGCTCATCAAGTCCTTGAAGGCAGAATCTTATGTCACCGACCTCACAAAATGTTTCGACGTGCTTAACACTTATCAGATGAAACTCAACCCATCCAAGTGCACTTTCGGCGTAACTTCCAGGGAGTTCCTTGGTTATATCGTAACTCAAAGAAGAATCGAGGCTAACTCAAAGCAGATCACCGTGGGGTTTGATATGCCATCCCCAAAGAACACTCACGAAGTACAAAGGCTAACGGGACGAATCGCCGCCCTCAATCGCTTCATCTCACCATCAACCGATAGGTGTCTACCATTTTTCCAATTACTTAGAGGAAACAAACATTTTGTTTGGGACGAGGACTATGAGGAAGCCTTTAGATAACTCAAAACATACTTGGCCACGGCTCTTGTTTTATCCAAGCTAGAAGCCGGGGAAACCCTATACCTATATGTCGCGGTCACCGTCGCCGTGTTCAGCAAAGTTCTTGTTAAAGAAGACCGTGGCGAGTAGAAACCGATATTCTATGTCAGCAAGGCTTTGGATGACACGAAGACACGATACTCGGCGACAGAAAAGTTAGCGTTAGAAGTAGTGACTGCGGCACGGAAACTACGTCTGTACTTCCAATCCCACGCTGTCATTGTTTTGACAAATCATTCGCTACGAACAATCCTTCACAGCCCCAGTCTCTCGAGACGGTTAACCAAATGGGCATCCGAATTGAGCGAGTACGATATTGAGTACAAAGGACGAACCAACGCCAAATCTCAAGTTTTAGCAGATTTTATCATCGAGTTGGCCCCGATACCTCAAAATGATCACCCACCAGAAAAGGCGAATAGATGGACTTTGCACGCGGACGACTCAGCATCCCGCCATAGCTTGGGGATCGAAATCTGTCTCGAGTCACCAACAAAAGAGATACTAGAATAATCTTTTCAGCTCGTTTTTCTGGCATCCAACAATGAAGCTGAATACGAGGCCCTCCTCACTAGGCTACGTCTCGCAAAAGTACCTGGCGCACAGCATATTCTTGCCTTAGTAGACTCTTAGCTCGTTGTCAGCCAACACAATAGAGAATACGGGGCCAAGTGCGAAAGAATGGCCGCGTACTTAAAGGTAGTCCAGGAGCTCGCCAAAGAATTTTCCACATTTGAGCTCGTAAATATTCCCCGCGGCGATAATACCTCAGTAGACGCCCTAGCAGCCTTAGCCTCCACTTTGGATCCGACACAGCGCCGAGTCATCCCCGTTGAGTGCATTGAACGCCCAAGCATTAAACTGACAAAGGCGCAATGTTTCGTCATCGACGAGGTCGAGCAGGTAGAATTTGAAGACTTGCAGATAACCAAAAGTGGGTGACGAGGACTGGAGAAAAGAAATCAAGGCCTATATCATTGATGGTAAAGTGCCTGCGAAAAAGTGGGATGCACGAAGACTCAAAGCCAAAAGTGCCTCGTACGTTGAAATATAAGGTAACCTATACAGACGAGCAGCAAACGGTGTCCTACTCAGCTGCATCCACGGTGAAGAGACCCTGCGCGTCATGGCCGAGGTCCATGAGGGCGCCTACGGGAACCATTCCGGAAGAAGAACACTTGTCCATAAAATTCAAAGCATGGGATACTATTGGCCGACTATGATGTCGGACTGTGAAAAATATGCCAAGGCATGTGAAAAATACCAGAGACAAGCACCACTCATACACACGCCAGCCGAAGAGCTCACCTCGTCTGTGATGCCTTACCCATTCATGCATTGGGCCATGGACATAATCGGTCCTCTCCCTGCGTCAAGACAAAAATATTTCCTCCTCGTCATGATTGACTACTTCACCAAATGAGTCGAGGTAGATTCCTTTGCCATAATTCAAGATACTGATGTCCAAAAATTTGTTTCGAAAAATATTATCTGTTGCCACGGATTGCCTTATGAGATCGTCACCAACAATGGCTCATAGTTCACCTCATCTAAATTCAAAAGATTTTGTGTGCGATGGAAAATCCGTCTCTATAAGAGCACCCCACAAAATTCGTCTCAGCAGGGAAAAGCCGAAGCCACAAACAAGATAATAATTGAAGGCATTAAGAAACACCTCGATGAAAAGAAAGGAAGATGGTATGACAAACTCGACGGCGTCTTGTGGTCACACCGCACAACACCTCCAAGATCAACTGGCCAAACATCATTTTCCCTGTCGTATGGCGTCGAGGCAATGGTACCAGCCAAGGTGAACATAGAAAGTATCTACCGTCAAGTGTTCGCACTAAACAAAAAACTCAACCAAGAAAAGATCTACAACAACCTTGACAACCTCGAGGAAAGCCGTGACGCAACACGGCTAAGAGTTCAGCGACACCACAACACGTGTCCAAATATTATAACAAAATGGTCAAACAACAAAGATTCACAGAAGGCAACCTCGTTATATGACAAGTGTTCGAAAATACGGTCGAACTGAATGCCGGGAAGCTCAGCGCAAATTAGGAAGGCCTATATAACATTTTGAAAGTAGTGAAGCTCGGAGTTTACAAACTTATGAGAATGACACGATGACGCCAACACAGAGCGCTCCTCGGCAATCTATTCTGCTTTTATAATTCATAATGTAGTTGTATCTAAGAACTAAGGCTGGCTTGATCCCTTTACTGGGTACGTAGGCAGCCTTCGGGTGCGGCTATATATAATATAAAAAAAATATCTTCTCCATACCTGCGCCTCGACAAAATTTTCTCCTTGGAACCAAAAAATTCGCCAAACTAAAGGACGAGCCGAATGCCTTCACCGGCTATACAGGGTAAACTGAACCATAATTCCATTCCTACAGAGCCTAAGTTGAAGCCGAGCACACCACTCGAAACAGGCACCACAGGGTACGCCGAACCATAACTTCGCACCTAATAAAGCCTAAAAGCTGAGCATCATACTCGCATCGACACCTAGGATAAGCCGGGCACCGACCCCGCCCCATTAAAAGGTGTCGAGCACAACCAACAGTCAATAAGTTCAAAGATATTCCATTAGAAGCGCCTAAGTTTTTACAAGTTCAAACAAATTCGCTCCCGGTTTTTACAACGGGAAAGTAGAGACAACAAAATAAGCTACTCTAAGTCCCTCTCTTCCTCCTTGGTACCGAGCGCCGCTTCTTCTCCCTGCCGAGGCTCACGAATCCGAAGGCGTCTCGTGGCTTTGCACAACTCATATAGATCGACGAGCACCCCATCATCCTCAACCACAACCAAAGGATGAAGATCCTCGTCGTTAAGTTTGGGGACTTGAATAACCGACGCCTAAGCCGCGTAATCTGCAGCGTCTTTATCCAACTTCTCCACAATGGCCCTCAGCACGTCGACCCCTAGGTTCTCTTTCAGGAATGTGACGCAGTCAAGGGTCCCCGATGCTTGACACTGCAAGAGGTGCGGCTCGTCTTTCTCCTCCATGGCACAGATATGTTCTTCAATGCACCTCAACTTCGCATTCATAAGCTCACGTTCTTCAGCATGACGAGCACGCTCAGCAACCACCTTCTCGCAGTCATCCCCAAGAGGTTTCATCCCACGGTACTTAAACGAGATGTCATAGTTAGCTGTGCCCCTCGTCGCCGTCTCCTCAACGCGAACTATTTTTCTCGCACGAGCACCAGAACTATCTCCCTCAAGCGTACGTTTAGAATTCTTCCTGTGCAAGGAAGCATATTCAGTTTGTGCCGGGGTAAGTGTCAAATGATGCAGAGTAGCCATTGCCAAAGGCCTCGGCGAGGTCCCGACCAAGGTGTTGCTCGGACCCGCAGGGGCTGGCTCGAGTTTTTGCTCGGCCTTGTCATTATTCACCCATTCGTTACCCAAATTCTCCGCCATGACCGTCGTTGGGCTCGGCTCAGGATCTTCGGGGCCAAGTATGGCCAAAGACGAGGTGAAAATTTCCGCATAACTTGGCAAAGGACGACATCTGGCCATTCTCACTCTCGATGCTACAAAAACACCGAGGACAAAATTTCTATAAAAAAAGACCGAAGGTGACTTCGGCACGTACCTTCTCGAACTCTCCTTAGGTTTCTTCGAACTTTCATAGTATGTACATCCGGCCACCGAGCCGCACTAAGCTATTTGATCCTTCGCACATCATCAAAGAAGTCAGGAGGAAAAGCTCTAAAACTGGGAGGATGCGGAGATGCAAAAAGAGAAACATAATAAGAAGGCATAGTAAAAGACGACGCAAAATGACCGAGGTGCCATCCTACGGGGCTTAGCATTCCAGACAATTCGATAATAACGCCAAGGGTTAATAACCGAGGCACTGTCTATCCGAACGAAGAAGTAGTGATTCTTTCAACCGTTGATCTTGCTGGGTAAGCCGTTCGAAATCCCAAAATCATTTTTGGCCGAGACATAGAAGGTGCCATCCTTCTTTTGACTCATAGAGATCATCGTCACTTCCTCAAAAAAGTGGGTCGTTACATTCACCCCGCACTCTGCTTCAAGGATCCAATAAGCCATCATGATCTTTAGAGATGTCAGGGACAGCTATGTAAAGGCGATATGCCGACGCGCGCAGTAGTTAACGAGGAGTTGCGGCAGCGGGAACTACATACCATAATCCTTGAAGAAATACTCGTGAAGGCACATGTAACCATCAGGCAGCGACTACGACCTCTCAGAAGGACTTGGGATCCAAAAATGGATCAGAAGAGTGATTCGGCACTTGTTAATAATACGCCAAAGTGACTGCTTTGTGGTCTTTGTCGAAGGCCAATTCAGCGACCTTAACCAATCCCAAACTTGCCGACGTGCTTCAAACAGAGCCTGGTCATTTTCCTCCGAGGCCACAGTTTCAACGTCCGAAAGATCATCTCCAACATCTACAATTTTGGGGCCCATATCTCTCAAGGGCTAGAAGTTGTCACCCAACGAGGAGTCTTCCTCGTCATCTCCCGTCTCGGCCCCGCCTCCCTCCACCTTCTCATCGATTTGGTCTGAAGTCACCGCCTCGTTAGTTTAATCCTCATCGTCTTGCTCGAAGAAGGCCTCGTCACCCGGTTGGGACACATCTGCCTCGTCATTTGTTGGGTCATAACCACCTCGTCATCAACTCGGGTCACATCCACCTCATTATTTCCTGATGGATCCTCGGTGGCAACATTCGTCCTCCCAATCATGTCGGCGTCGTCTTCATTCGTAACATCGGCGTCGTCATTTGGCTGTGTAATAAGGGGCTCGTCATCCCTCAAGCTACCGACGCCAACCTCGTCTTCTTCGACCAACAAAGTAGCCTCGTTGTCTCTAGCTGAAACTTTGGCCTCGACATCTCGAGCCTGTGAATTGGCCTCGTCACCCATGGCCAAATCTACCACGGCACCGAAATTCGTTCGCAAACGGCTTGATTCAGAACTCGGAGGATGAGCAAGCCCATGTTTGACAGTTTAAGTACAAGTTAAAGGTTAAAATACATACTTACTTGCACATCCAAACCTTTAACTCGGTGTGTGAACTTGTTGAAAATGTCACCTTGGTTGAACTAGGTCTTGTGAAAGAGATCCAATTAAAATGGATGAGATATCAATCCAATCATGCTCAGAACAAGTCTAAGGAAGCGAAAAGGAAATGAAAGAAAGATGGACAACTCGACAAAGTTAGATGAGGTGGACAAGGAATGTATAACATGTGGAAAGAGGCATGATGGCCAGTGTTGGAAGGTACTTGGGGCATGTGCTCAATGTGGGAACAAGAAAAACAAGACCCAAAACTAGACTAATCGCAGTAATAGAACACTTGGCAGTGCGATTGAAATTTACAGGATGTTGGAACTTTAAGAGTGAATGTCCAAGACTGATCATGGAAATCTAGGTCGAACAAAAAATGAACCATGGAGGGAATAATCTGGCTCAGGAGGCCAAAACTATCAGAGTACCGCGAGTATACGAATTATCAAAAAAAAAAAAAGCACAACCGGTAACTTCAATGTGATCACTAGTAAGTTATCTTCCATTTACTAAGTGTTTTGGAAAAGCATAACATGTATAAGCATATATGAATTTAGCATTTTAGAATGAATATGTAGGAGCCTTATATGTGGGTGATATCATGGTGAACACTCTTTTTGACTCGGGGGCCTCACATAGCTTTGTGAATACTAAAATGATAGGAAAGTGATATCATGGTGAACACTCTTTTTGACTCAGGGGCCTCACATAGCTTTGTGAATACTAAAATGATGGGAAAAGGGTTTGTTCCAAAAGGAACCTAAAGACGGTTGTGGTGTTGTAAAGGTAGTGGGTGGCCAAGTGATGCGATCCTTCAAGGTGTATAACAATATATTCGTTCAAGTTAAGGATGTGGAGATGTATGTTGACCTAGTCGTAACCAACCTAGAGAATCACGAAGTGATCTTGGGTATGGGTTCGCAAGAGAATAACAAGGTCGACTTCTAGTGTCACCACAAAAAAGTGTTCGAAATCCAAGGAACTCAATCAACACTCGAAAGAATTTGCAATATCAGCAATCCATGCATAATAAATGCTTGAAAACGATGAAGCGTACTTAGCCACAATCACATCGACCAAAATCAAGGAAAAATTAAAAGTAAAAGATATTCTAGTTGTACATGAGTTTCCATATGTGTTTGAACTCATGAACGGCTTACCTCCGGATCGGCCGACCTATTAACTATCAAACTTGAGCCCAACACAAATCTAATTTCTAAAATTCCCTATCGAATGACTCCAATCGAGATGGTCAAATTAAAGAAATAATTGTAGGAGTTGCTTGAAAAAAGGTTTATACAGCTGAGTAGTTCACCTTGGAGGGCACCAGTCTTGTTTGTAAAGAAAAAAAATGGAAGCCTAAGGCTATGCATTGAATACTCAAGATTAAACAAAGTTACTATAATAAAACAAGTACCATTTTCCATATATTGATGAGTTGTTGGATCAACTTAGAGTCACAAAGATTGATTTAGCCTCGAGCTTTTATCATATTTCAACGGAACTAGCGAATATTCGGAATACAACCTTTTTGACTCGGTATGGTCACTACAAGTTTATTATGATGCCCTTCAGTTTAATCAATAATTGTTTAGAAAATTTCATCATCATCTTCATTGATGATATACTTGTTTGTTCAGAAGACCATGAAACACATTTACATCATCTCAAAGTGGTTCTAGAAAAACTTAGAGAACACATATTTTTTACCAAGTTGAGTAAGTGCAGCTTTTGGCAGAGGAGTGTTGGTTTTCCTAGACACATTGTTTTGGAACAAGGTGTGTCTACGGAGTCGAATAAGATAAAGGCCATAAAGGAATAGTTGCAGCCAAGGAATGTCACTGATTTTTGCAGTTTTCAGATTGGTTGGATATCGAAAATTTGTGAAAGGATTTGTGAGCATAACCCAACCAATGACTTGGAATCTGAAAACAATGCTAAGTTTGATGGATGGCAGAATGCAATGCTCCAACAGGTTGAAAGCGATGTTAACAAGTGTGCCACTCCTAACTTTGCATGAAACCGATGAACCCAATGTGGTTTATACCGATGCATCCAATATTCTGTATTGATGCAAAAGGAAAGTGTAATCGCATATGCCTCACAATTGCGCAAACATGAATGAATAACCCTATACATAACTTAGAAATGGTTGTAGTAGTGTTCATGTTAAAGATTTGACAATTATTCTCGTATGGTGCGAAAGTCTAGACTTTATTGATTACAAGAGCCTAAAATACATCTTCACACAACTAGAATTAAAACTAAGGTAAAGAAGATGGATGGAGTTGGTAGCACACTATGACTTAGACATTGCTTATCACTAGGAAAAAAACGAATCAGTTAGTAGATGCCTTAAGTAGGATACAATCCAATTGTTGTCGAGAGAGATGTGGAAGTCATGGTTAACATGATTGGGGCAATACATTTTAATGTAGTGCCCACAAACATGGAACTTTTGGGTTTAAGGGCCACAAACTAAGATTATCAATTGACACGAATGTTTACTATATGTTTCACATGAGCTTTTCAGGACAAATGGGATCAAACTAGCACAAGAGAATGATGAAAACTTGAACAAGGTTGTGCTATATAATAAGACCGAATATCAAAGATCGAATAATGGGGCCACAGTGGTAAATGACAGAGTAAGTGTCCCAAATGACAAGGAATTGAATGACGAAATCCTTTAAAAGGTGCATCAGTCCAAATTCTCTATTCTATGGACATGAACAAGATGTACAGTGATCTGAAACAATACTACCATTGGGTCAAAATGAAAAAAGGATGTGGCCGAATGGATAAGTAAGTGCATGACCTGCCATATTGTGTACTGATATAAAAGGAAAGTGTAACCACATATATTTCACATTGCGCAAACACGAAATGAATTACCTTATGCATAACTTAGTAATGGTTGTAGTAATGTTTGCGTTAAAGATTTGATGTATTCCGTTGAATTGATTGCTATATTGTTGACACTATTATCTTTTCTTACCATTTCTATTTTTCAAAACACTTTTAACATTTTTGTTGTAACTTCGGTTTATTTACTTTTCCAAATCTCTGGGGATTTTTTTTCAAATTTCATAGGCTAAAACTGATCGATTTCTTTCTTAATCTTGACAATCTTTATTACTTTTCTCTTGGCAATCTTCAATCTATGAAATTTTACATGAGAGGAACAAGAAATTCCACCAAAACCAAGCTCGACCAATTGATTCAATCTTAAAACTGATTGGAGATCTATCATCGGCAACACATTCTCAACAATTAGCATGTCATTTACCTACTTCTTCTAATGGGCCTGGTCAATTTGTAATCTACTTAAAACTCCTAGACTTTTGGATAATTAATTGTGTTTCATATTTGAGTTTCTAATTAGAGTCTCCAAATATCTTGTTTCACTTTTACATATTTAATTAAAAATGTTCATATAAAAATAAAATAAAGTTTAGCCCATGCTATGATACAGTAGAACCTCCATCTGATGTTTTTTTGGGTTATATTGAAACTCTGATGTTAATTATAACATGTCATAAAAATAATCAAAATTTATATAAGTTTTCAACTTTTTTAGTATATATCATTTTCACTATACTAGTATTGGAGGTGGATCCGAGATCCTACTTTGGTCCACGGGAAACAATAGGTCCAACACGCTAAATGTTCAACTCAAAAATAATATTGAAGTGTTGACTCGGATGTTCAAGCTATCTCAAAAGAATTCCTTCTCGGAAGCGTGCTAAAGCTTGAAGGAAGTCGGACGACATGTCATCAAACAAAGAAATGGAAATTTCCTATTCCGACATGAAAAATTTCTGAAAATCTAGCTAGAATCATCTAGATAAGATCAAATCCTAGAAATTGTATATTTTCCTTTATTTTGTAACTGCCTCTATGTTCAATAAATAGAGAAGCAGATCCTCCAAAAAGGGGATCTGCTTTTGGCACACATAAAGCAATAAGAGCAACTCGTCAAACCATTACTTTCATGATACTCTTTCTCTCCAAATCTCTAAAGGATCCTTGCACAATCTTCCTCATCTTTAATCATAATTGCGGTTTAGTCTCTTGTGCTAAACTTGATTCGAATAGTTGGTGCCGTCTGTGGGGAAGACATCGAAGGAATTCTTAACCTAAGAGCAAGGAGGATCTACGCGAGCAAAATAGTGGAAGACGAAATCACCATCAACTCGCCAGAAAGAAGAAAGGCTAACCTCCAGGAGAACATCAATGATCCACCAGTTGGATCGCCCTTGATTTCTATTCAAACTTAGGGAGACAACCGGGAAAACTCCCGTGAGGCTACTGAACTCCCTGGTCCGCCTCAAGGACCATCTTCAATTGAAAGTTTGGTGCACAACATGATAGCACCGTACGAAGCTTACAACAGAAGAAATTCGAAAAAACTTAATCGAATTGAGTCTCGACTAACGGAGGAAACTTCCCGACTGCACAAAACAACAAGATGGACGAAAGAGTAATTACTAGCATCTGATGAAAGAGCATTTGCATACCCAAAAACAATCAATTACAATTTATAATCAACAAATGCTTAAACAATCTTGTCATTGTAGAGACTTGAGGTTCGAACCCAAGAGAGTAATGGTTGCAACAATAGGAATGCAAGGAACTATGTCAATCTAGAGCAATGGGTAGAGATGGATGATGCAAAACTAAAAACTAAAATAAGAAGCAAACAAAACAAGAAACAAGCAAATGCAACTAATCATAGCCAAACCAACAATCAAGACAAAACAAGATAAAAGCAAAGCAAAATGCAATCGAAATT
>OVAX01000651.1:0-69682 GCA_900406405.1 Lepidium africanum
GATCTAACAAATGAGAGTTTAGTTGGGTTATTTCTCTTGAATAGTGACTAGTGCCATGAGAATGGGCTAGTCTAGCTTTGATTGTTGTGTTTCATGCCCTAGGTGGTGCATTCATTGTCTCCTTGTTGCATCATTCATTCAATTGCCTTGTCTCTAGATTGATTGCCATTGCCTAGATCATTCGCCTTTATCATATTGTTATTCACTTGTTTAATTTAGATTGCATTTTGCTTGCTTTAATCTTGTTTGCTTTGATTGTTGGGTTGGCTATGATTAGTTGCATTTGCTTGTTTCTTGTTTTGTTTGTTTCTTTTTTTAGTTTTTAGTTTTGCATCCTCCATTTCTCATCATTGCTCTAGATTAACATAGTTCCCTGCATCCCTATTGTTGCAACCAAAACTCCTTTGGGTTCGAACCTCAAGTGCTTAACAATGGCATGATTGTTTAAGCATTTGTTGATTATAAATTTTAATTGATTGTGTTTTGAGTATGTAAATGCTCTCTCATCAATTTTGGCACCATTGCCGGGGAGTTTAGCGTTGCCAATAGGTTTTAGGTTCTAGTTGAGACTAGAGTTTAGTTACTTTGCATTTTGCATTTGGTCTTGTCGTTTGATTCTTCTTGTGTGTCTTTCTTGTAGGTGTATGCAACTTCGGAGCTCACAAGGACCTATTCTTGACAATCCGGACATACTTGCTTTAGAGAGATCCAATAAAAGATTGGCTAACGAAAGACGGTTGAAAGAAAGAGAGGATCACCTCATTTGGTTAGGAATGGAGAACTTAAGAGTCCCTCCAGTTGAACCAACTTCTCCATGTGTTAATGTTAATGGAGTGGGAGCACAAAATAGACCTCCTGGTTTTGAGACACATCCGGCCAATGCTTTTGATGAGCCAAATCTTCGGGAATTAAGATATGGAATTCCTACTCCAAGCATAGCGGCTAACAACTTTGAGATCAAATCAAGCTTGATCAACATGGCTCAAAACCAACAATATAATGATCTACCTCTTGAAGATCCATTGGACCACTTGGACCGCTTTGAAAGGCTATGTAGGACAATTAAGATGAATGGAGTTCATGAAGATGCTATCAAGATGATACTCTTTCCATTTTCACTTGGTAATAAGGTAGCTCAATGGGAAAGAAATGTCCCTTCCGAGATGGTCTCTACTGGGGATATGGTGAAGAAGGAGTTTATCACCAAGTTCTATCCAAGGCAAAAGATGGCCAAACTTAGGAATGATATCTCAAGCTTCAAGCAAAGAGGTAATGAGAACTTGTATGAAGCATGAGAAAGGCTTAAGGAGTACATTAGGTGTTGCCCACATCATGGAATTCCCAAGGAGAATTTGCTAGGGATATTTTACCAAGGTACACTTGAGCATTATAGGAGAGCTTTAGACACGGCCAGTTATGGTAACTTTGCAAGTTTAACGACAGATCAAGGTGAACAACTTATAGAGAACTTAGCTCAAAGTGAGGCTTGCTATGGTGGTGATTATGATCGAACGGTTAGAGATTCAGATTCAAGCGACCAAAAGTATAAGGAACTTAATGATAAGATCGACAAGTTGAGTAAGATCTTCTTAGGGACTCAAAAGTCAGTTAATTATATTGGTGAAGGTGGTGTTGGACAGAAAGTTGTACAAGAGTTGGGGTATGAGGGTAGTGAAGTGTTTCAAGAAGAATGTAGCTACTTGGGAAATCAAAAGAATTATCAAGAGAATAGCTACAATAACCGACCCTATAACAATCAATGGAATAACAACAACTTGTCTTATAGGAGCAACAATGTAGCAAATCCTCAAGATCAAAGGTATCCGCCAAGGCAACCAATGGGTAATTCATACCATCCATTTCAACCAAGGCCTTATGGAAACCAAGTTCAAGGCCAAAACAACCAATGGAGACCTTAAGGTGGATCTCACCACCTAATGTTCAAAACCCAAGACCTCCGGTGCAACCAAGAGTTGACAATTATCTAAGACAACAAGTTAGTGAAGATGCGGACATCAAGCTCATGTTGAAACAAATTGTGGAAGGTCAACAAAAAGGTCAACAAGAAACCAATGAGAGGTTATACAAGATAGATAGTAAAGTGGACATGCACTACAATGAGTCATTGACCAAGTTTAGTGACATTTATTCTCATTTGAAGAACTTGGACAATCAAGTTTCTTAAATAGCTTCTTCTAAGCAAAGGCCACAAAAAAAACTTCAGGGGAAAGCCGAGCAAAACCCAAAGGAGTATTGCAATGCAATTTTCTCCATGGAGGATAACAAACGGGATCTAGAGGAAATTGCAATGGTCTTTTTTGGAGAAGGAAAAGAGTATAATTATTAGGTTTTAGCTTGTGAGGAAGAGGATGAAAGGATTAGGGAAGGTAAGAAAATTGGGATGGTTGAAGCCTTAGTAAGAAGAGTTGTGAAGGAAGAGGTAGCAGCCATAGTTGGTAAGGGTAAGGAGCTTGAAGAGGTCAAGTAGGAAGAAGAAGTTGCTATGAAGACGGTTCAAAAAGTTGAGGAAATCGCTAAGGTTGAAGAAATCGTTGCTAGTGATGAAGGAGAGCTTCAAGAGAAGTTAAAGTGAAGGGTGAGAAGAATTCTAGTGAAGAGCTACAGGTTTTGAATGATGAAGCTACTGTTTATAAGGAAGTTGGTACAAGAGGAGTTGATAAGAAACGGAAACCGGATAAATCTCCTACTTATGTTCCACAACTTCCATTTCCGGGGCGATCTTTGACTAAAGCTCAAAGGAGTGTGTTATCAAGGTTTAATGGAGACATGATTGCAATTGGAGTTCCAATGCCACATGCAGAAAATCTCCACTCTATTCAAGCTCAAATTCTCTTTATGAAAGCACTCTTAGCTAACCGGGAAAAAGTTGAGAAGCTATTAGCTAATGGAGGAGAGTCTACTCCTATGCCATTGGAGCCTAAGTTATTGAAGAAGGAAGGAGACCAAGGGTCCTTTGTAATCCCTTGTACACTCGGAAATCTAGTGTTTGATAATGCTTTGTGTGACACCGGAGCTAGTATCAACGTTTTGTCTATAGACATAGTGAAGAGGTTAGGAGCCAACACTATCGAGTATAATACTCCAATCTCTTTTGGAGACTCATCTACAAAGTATCCGGCTAGAAGACTAGTGGATTATTCGTCGAAGTTAATTCCAATGGACTTTGCGGTAGTGAAGATGGACAAGGATTGCAAAATCCAATTCATATTGGGAAGGCCATTCCTAAATACTGCTAGTGCATGGATTGACTTTGTGAACAATATAATTGTGCTTGAGAAGGTCAATCACCAAGTTGCTTATCCTATTAGGCCAAAACTTGGTATGTTTATGGTATGATAGATTGTGGAGAGCATGGAAGTGAAGTTCCAAGATTTGAGGGAATTTCGGATGGTGGTTTTGACAAAGAAAATTCACCAAGTTTGGTTGACAAAGGGGTTTCAACATGCTTCAAGGACGCGTTAGTGGAGAAGAATCCACTTTCCATTCCTTTAACTGCATAAAAACGCGGGGAACAACGTCGAGTTTAAGACGTAAAACAAGCGCACTTGAGAGACAATCCCAAACAAGCGCACTTTCCACCATCCGGTCGCGAGTCTCCCGCGGATGTTGTTCCCCATGACCCGCAGGTGGACCAGATCGCGAGCCGGTCGAGAGCTCCTCGCGGACGATTGCATTCCACAACCCGCGACCGGTATAGGTCGAGACCACTTTATAAAAAAAAATATGGAATTTTTTTTATTTTTACAAGGTTTATGGTTTCTTCTTGTTCACTCATTCCCATTTCAAGGTTTTGCAAACAAAACACCATTTTCTCTCTAAAACCCAACAAAATTTCGATTTTATAAGTTTGGTTTCTAGATCTCTTAAGCTATTTTTTTCAAATCCTTTTCTCATTTCTCTCAAGTTTTCCTCATTTAATTTGTCAAGCTACATTCAAGTAAGTGGATCTCTACTCATTTCTCCATTTTTGCTTAAAATTACCAATTCTTGATTAGATGGTTAAATGAGTTGATTTGTGGTTGAATTAGCTTGGAAATGGTTAGAAATAGCTTGGGTAACTTGATTTGAGCTTGAATTCAAAAGGATTAGTGCTAATTAAAGGAATTGAAACTTAGGGTTCTTGAGATTCAACTTTGTTCTTGAGCAAGAAAATTTTTTTAGGGGAATTCTTGATTTTGGTCTTGATAGCTTCCTTTTGGTATAATTAGCAAGAATTCATTGTACTACACATGCAAATTTCATCCAATTCTTGGTTAATTTTAGAATCTAATGATTGAATTGATGTTGACTTTTGTTGACTTGTTCAATTAATTGATTTCACTTGCCAATTCCCTTACGTTGCTTGATCTTAAGCTTAAATGTTATTGAATGGTTGCTTATTTGATTGCCAATAACCATAATTGAGTGTTTTTTGATTGATATTGGCATTAATTAAGCACATTCTCATTCACATTCTCTTGAATTAATTGGTGTTGTGGATATTTTGTAGGGGATGGCACCAAAGAACAATGATCATGCTAACAAGGTCGCAAGTACATCAAAAGGGAAAGGAAAGATGGTGGATGAAGTGCCTAAGAAGAATGCAAAACGTCCCAGAGAGAGTGAACTGATACCAAAGAAGATGACTAGCGAAAAGGAAAAGGCAACTTCTAAGGATTTTCCTCTAAGAGGACCGGTTCCATTCTCTAAGGCCGAGCAAGAATCTTACGACAAGCAACTCGCTGTTACTTATAAACCCACTCCTTACCTCCGAACCAAGACACTTGAAGCAATGAGAATCAAAGATGATGTGTTTGCTATCCTCAAGAACATAGGCTTGGAAAAGTTTGCAACTTTGAAGTATTTGGTATATCCGGAGCCGACAAGAGAGTTCTTTGGGACGGTTAGATTAGCTTATAAGGATCAAAACAACCTAATCCTGGATGAAACCACATTTCACTTCAAGATGCATGGTGAGAGGCATAGCATAACAATGAAGGAATTGTATGAAGTTTATGGATTTCCATATGAAGAAGAACATGGGTATCATCGATTTGATGAGGTAAATTCATTTTGGAACATTATAGCAACCGAGTGGTCAAGTGGTTCACCTAAAAATTCTTGGATTCGGAATCCGGCCATCCGAGTGGTAGCTAAGTTCTTGGCCAACACACTTTGCTCTAGGAGTGAGACCGGAACAATAACTACAACCGAGATTTGCATGTTGTACACCGGTTTGTACCCGTTCCTTAAGAGAGAAGATGACACACCATGCATTGATGAACCTTCACAAACCAATGTCAATTGTGGATGCATTTTTGCTAATTATATGCTCAAAAGGTTCGGTTTAATGAGCGGAATGCACAAGTTTGTAGAATGGCGAGAATAATAGCACCACTTTGGGAGCATATGGGATGGCCTTACAAAACATTTATGGTGGATAGAGCAACCGAACCAATGGATGGGAGATATTTTGTGAAAACTAAGACTTTGGTGTGGAAGAGTGGAATGAGATACTTCTCCTATATGAATAGGAATGGAAAATTCAAGACTATCCTTTTTCCATGTCCGGAGAAGAATTCCTTGGATAGATTGGAGAACATTATGTTCGAGTATGGAGAGCGTGAAGGATCAAATGAAGCCTCTTCATCTAGTGCACCCAACGATGTCTGAGATTTATTAGGATGGGAGATTCCAACCGTTGTTTTTACACCAAGGACGTCAAAGGACCAATCACTCATCATCATCATCATCAAGAACCAAGTCAAGATCATCAAGAGACTAGGTTGGATAAAGAGAAAAATCAAGACTCTTCAAGGATATGTCTCGGATGATGAGGAAGCGCCTACGTCAAGAGAATAACAAGCTGATGAGAGAGTTGAAGAACGACAAGAATTGGTTCATGGTCGAGATGAGATCCCTCTTCAAAGAGAAACGGATTAGGATGCAATCTCCATCGACCCCAATGTCAAAACGACATGTGGGACACCTACTCATTGAACAAGGTACCAATCATTAACTTTGTAAATAGTTTTTCTTTTGCATTTTTATGTTTGTATTTGAGGTCTCCTTCCCTTGAGCTTGTTATCTCACCAAGACGGTGAGAAATCAGTCTGGGGGAGGGAGCCTAGTGGCTAATGACATTTTTAGTTTTGATGTTTTCTATTTTCGAGTCATTTTTTTTCGATTTTGCATTAAAAAAAAAAGAATTTCAAAAAAGCGCAAAAACAAGCATACATATAGTTTGCACTTTCATATCATTTGTTTTAGGATTAGGTCTTAGTTTCCATTTTAGGATTGCATGGGAATGGCTAGGCATCATAAGGTTGATGATCCATTTGCTAAGTTCAATGCCCTAGTTAATAATTGTTTGATGCATAAATTGCTTGTTGAAAGGTAAGATCGAACCATGCTTGCAATGCTTGACCGTAGTTGAAGCATGCTTTGATTTGATACCACTCTTATCTATTGGAACCTAATATTGACTCATAATTATCATGCTATGCATTGTAAATGAACTCATGGATTCACATACACATACTTGGATTCCTTTTATCATTTTACCACTCTTATGATCCAAGTAGCTAATTCATTATATGGATTAGTTCCCACACCCTTAGCCTAGCCTTCTTTCAACACATCATATTTTGTGAGTGTTTTAGACCTTATTTCCGAAATGAGCTTGGTAGAAAGTGTTAGGTTTGAGCCGACAAGGATGGTTTCTCATGTAGTTTCAGATTCACGCTTTTTGAACCGGATAGGACTAGGTGGAGAATTGACATTCGGTGAGAGTATATGTGTAATGGAGCTTAAAGAGTTTGAATTGGGAAAAGGTTGAAATAAGGTGATCATTATGATTGTTCATGGAAGGATTAGGAGAGAAAGGGTATTGAATCTTGAAGCAAAAAGGGTCTAGTAAAGGGTTTTGGAAGCAAAGAAAAAGGTTTTATGGTTCAAAGGGATTAAAAAAAGGAAAAGATTAGAATCAAAAGGATTTAAAAGAAGTTGAGCCATAAGTATAAGTAAAACCAAACCCGCTAGATGTCCTAAGCTATAAACGACTCTCCTTAGAATGTTATGAAGCAAGGAAGTCGAAAATTGATCCAAATTGGAATGAAAAGAAGTGAGAATTACCTTTGAAAGAAGGGTAGAAAATTAGGATCATTAGGAATTAGATTAGCTTTAGGTGAAGCTCGATTATGGGTATTTGGGTAGATGAGACTGTATCTTTGTATGCATAGATTGGCTTGGACCTTTAGCATTCTTCTAAAACTCATTTTATTCATAGAGAGATCTTTGCATTTGAGCATATTGAGCCATATGGATGAAAATATCACTTTTATCTCTTGACATTACCCTTAACCAAATGAGTTCATTGAATTTTCATAATATGATTCATGGATTCAGATTTTAATGAATGTTAAAAGGGTAGGTGGATTTAAATGCATTGTGTAGATTAAGGTTGGATTTGAGTTGAGTTGTGATGAGTATGGCTAAGATTTTTAAGTAAACTTGCTCGATTTGCATCCTAGAATTACTAACTTGGTTATTTAGCTTAGCATTGCATCATATTGTCTTTTGCCTTGAGTTCCCGGTCTCAACCTCTTCTTTGGATTATTGTCTTGTTTGCTTGAGGACAAGCAAAAGGCAAGTCCGGGGGAGTTGATGTGTCTCATTTTTAGCCTAGTTTTCATCTCATTTTAGCATCATTTCTAGTCATTTAATTGCATACCATGTCACTTCAGGTCTACATAGGGTTATTTTCATGCATTAGGGTCATTAGTCTTTGTCTTTGCACATTTTCTTGTTTTTCGGTCTTTTTAGGTGATTGAGACCTTACACTATGGAGATTTGAGCTTAAATGAAGAAGTTGGAAGCTTGGAGGTTGGGACAATGCTTAGAGAGGAGAAGGCCTGGAGAAAAAGATCAAAGAATTGGCTAAGCCGTGAGTTGAAGATGTATGCAAGCCGCGGCCGCGACCCGTTCTGCAACCTGCTTTGGTCGCGGGTACTTGATATATTGTGTTTTTATCGGTTTTTAACCTTTGTTTTCCATGGTTTTATTGAGTCAAAGTATGTGTTTTAGAGTCTTTTAGTCTGTTTTGGAGTCTTTTCAGGTCATAGGACACATTTGGAGAAGATGCGGTGTTTTGAGTGAAAATGAGCATAAGGAATGCAGAATCCTGCAGAAGTGTCAGAAGTTTGACTTCCTTTGAAAGACTTTACACTGTTTGATCGAGATAAAATTTTGATACAAGATAGCCACGTGAGTGAGCTTTCATTTGGAGGTGGTTTTAGGGCAATCGGACAAGCTGTTAGGAAGATATGTTGATTTTACCGAAGACATGTCATTCTGGCCGAGAACAGACGCCACCAGAAGATGTGCTCGACCCGATGATCAACCTGCTATATCATGATCGACCATTCTACCCCTTGATCGATCGAAACCCTTTGATCGACCGATCATCAAAGTTTCGCAGAAAATACCAGATTTTCCTTGTTTTGTACCAGAACGATTTTTACCTATTAAAACTAGGTCTAGCCACTCTTTAGAAGAATCAGACATTACTTTTGATTAGCACTTTTGTAACCTTTGAGGGAGAAGATCTCTATTCTCCAAAACGCCATTGGAGAAGATTTCTAACCCTTTGATCTTTTAATTCAGTTTATGCTTTTGTTTATATCTTGTTCTCTGTTTGTTCTTCCTGCTATGTTTGAGTAGTTTCTTATCAGGTTTAGGGTTTTCTAGGGATTCAATGAATTAGGAACAAATATGGCTTATTCTTGTATATTCTCAATCTATTGTTGTGTTTAACGCTTAAGTTTGAAGTAGCTAGCTAGCTTATGAACCTAGATCTCTTACCATTCCAAAAGCTGGTTAAGAATCAGGCCTACTTTAGATGAACAATCAATCCTTAGCCACGAAAGTTGATGTTAAGGTTGTTTGTTGATATTAGAACCTGTTCGGTAAAGCCTATTGGCTTCTCTAGGACCAATGACAGTTAGGATACTTTCTAGGTTGCTAAATAGAGTAATAGGTGCCACGACAGTGGCCTTGTTAGACTTTTATGTTCTAGTCGAGGATTGCTTGAATGAATGCCCTGAATAGTTTCCTTTGTTCGAATTCCCTGCTTCTTGATGAATTCCCTGTGCCTGATGCTTTTATCTATTGATTTCCATATCGTTTATTGTTTTGTTTAGTTTCCACCTTTATTTGTTTCTTCTTAGCTCAGTTTTTTCAAAAGATTGATAGTGTAACCATTGGTCCTCGTGAATTCAATCCTTAAGTGCTACATCGATACTATACGCACGAGAGGTTAAATTGGTATAAGTAACCTTGTATCAATTTTGGCGCCGTTGCCGGGGACCAATTCTATTTCCTTTTGATCTAAGATTGAACTTTAGTCTTAGATTTTCTTTACTAACATTTTCTTTTACTTTCTTCTTTGAATCAGGTGTCTAATATGAAAGCAAGTTACTGACCATGAAGCCTTACATTGATTGGTTATACGATGGAGCAAACATTGATGAATGGACTCATTACAAATAGTTCCAAGATGAAACATGCAAGGAGGAATCTTCTGATCAGAATGAGCTTACTGATATGTTGCAGTAGCTTCTTCACAATCAGCACCAATTTATGTTGGAGTTCAATGCAAAACTTGAGAGGGTGAGCAACGATCTCAACAGTAAGCATGAAGAGGTGTGTGCACTTGTGGAGAAGCACGATATCAAGATTGTACAGGAGGTGTATGATCGATCTAGGATCGATCGATCAGCGACTACAGGAGGTGTACGCTCGACCACACGATCGACCACTTCTCAAGAGATCGATCGATCATCGAAGAACAGAGTATATACACACGACCAGACGATCGACTATCACAGGTGTGATCGATCGATCGTCAAAAGGAGAGTCACGAGAAGATACTCATTGATCGATCGATTTAGCCTATGATCGATCGATCATCGAGCCATGTAAGTCTTCTTAGACGATTTTTGGGAAAAAAACTTCAGATTTTCAATCCTTCATATCTCCCTCGTTTCTAATCGAATTTGAGTGATTTTTGAGCCTAACCCATTCGGATTTTCATCCTCTTTCTGATTATTCAACTCGATTTTTCGGTTTGTAAGGTTGTTTTTCTGTATCACTCTATTTATTTTCGGAAAAATGTTTGGAATTTGGGTTTGATGAATTTTGACATTTTCATGATTGATTATGCAAAATTCTTGTGTTTTTCATTCTTATATGATAAATTCGAGTTCCCTTTTAGTTAATTTTAATGTTTAAGTTGAAAGAGAATTTTAGAGATGCTTGAGAATTTAGGATTGGAATTGAGACAATGTAACCTTGTTACCATTGGCTACGACAGAGAAATCGATGACATTGCCAAGCTGGTGTTTAGCAACAAATAAGAATATGAGGATTGGGTTCGTAGTGTTCTTACACAAGAACAGACACAAAACTAACTAGAAGGTACATGTGATTCAACCTTTGAAATTGATGATTTTGAGGGAATTTCATTACCCTGCACTGAAAAGGTATTCTCTGGTAACCTCTTGCTGATTGATGAATGCTTGGATTTATCATGTGAGTCTCAAAACAAAGTTGACTACTCTCTAGTAAATTCGACTAGTCTTGAGATTGACTTTATCTTTCCATCGAATGCATTTGATCTTCTTAGTAGTTTGAACTTCAAGGAATGTCTTAGGAAATATTTTGCACTTGTGGTAACTTGTTTTGATGAACACATGGTTCTGCCAATATGGGTGGTAACAAGATTTTTCGTCTGGTTATCAAATCCTTATAGTATATAAGGTTGTCGACCAAAGCGTGTTGCTATCATTGGGGGTATGCATAGCTATCTAATCCAAGAAAAATCAATCAAAACATGTGATTCTATCACAATCAGCTAAAGGAAACAAGCAAAACAAGTCATCCTGAGGGTATGACTATCTAACTGAAACAATGAAACTAACAGACAAGCAAAACAAGGTGTCAAGACAGAAAACAGAAAGATCAAAACTAAACAATGTAACACAGCGAATGCAAGCAGATGAGAAAGACGGGCTTGTGAGGAGAGTGAATTCAACGAACTAGACCGAATCCTGGGTTTCTGACTTTATCTAACATCCTAAATAGGCAAGCATCGGATCAAGATAACGATGTAAACAAGCCACTCCCGTGGTCATGAATTCTCAGTTCAAGCGCGACCTAACCCAATCCCTTGGTGATCAGACGCTCAAACTAGCACTAATGAGCCTATCCTAAACAGCAAGAACAACGAAAAAAAGCAAAAGAGAGAAATCTTAGATCTAGCCAAAAGTAGTAAAAACTAGGGTTCTGCCGTTTTTCGCTAAAAGGGGTATATATATAAGTCTTAAAACGTGGAAGCTCTAATTCGACTCAGCATCAGGTTAAGTTGGTCAAAAATAGATGAAGTCGGTTGATGCTGCTTCACGTGGTCACTGGCGAGTTGGGGGTCAAATCTCACCATTTAGCTTCAGTCAGTCCTCAGCTCGGTTCTTTGCACCACTCGCTGGTGTACAGGCTAGTCCGAGCTGTGCTCGAAATGGTGGTAGACGAGTTGGAATTCTGGCCTTCAATTTGCAGTTTGGCTTAGTGCTTATTCTGTCTGCACTCGTTGGTCTCTAGGCGAGCTTGAGTCTTCAGTCTTCACGATACTGGCTCTCTTCAATTCAGGTTCAACCTTCCAGTCTTCATGCAAATTTCACTCCAAAATGCTTCTTTTTGCTCCAAAGTATCTGAGATTCTCCAAATGCAATGTGTATGCCAAAATGAATGCAATGCAAGCCTAAAGGACTCTAAAAATGATGCGAATGGATGCAAACAGATACTAACCATATAGCTTAAATGTGGTAAAATGCATGTATATCAATGGGCAATTACCTTTCTGCGTTGGTATATTGTCTATTGTGAAAACAGGAAAAGGACAAAAGGTGCATTGGCTCAACTTTTTGATTCTTATGACTAGCACCATGAGAGTCAAGCTAACGACTATAAACAAGCGCTGAGTGGGAGGCAACCCACTAGTGGGTAGTTTTCATTTTCTGCATTTTTCGTTTTATGTTTTTCTTGTTTTTGTTTTCGTCTGTTTCAGGTAAGAGAAATTGGATCGAGACACTGTGATCGATCGATCAATACTTGCTACCATCCGAAGGCCACGTCTGAAGCACCCATCCGTACGCCGCAGGATGAGAGCTCTTGACCGGACCCGTGACCAATGTAGGTCGCGGGTAGGAATCTCTACCCGTAAGCAGCATCTGGTCGTGATCCCTCGATCATCCCAGCGATCCGTTTGTCCCGCGAGCATCATCCGTACGTGAAATCTTGACCTTACCCGTGACCTATATTAGTCACGGGTCGTGAAGCCAACTCCTGCAGCATATTCGCGATCCGTCCCGCGACCCATCCTGGTCGTGGACTTCAGCCACAGGACATGTCTCGAGCCGCCCGCGATCCATTCCAGCCGCGACCACCAAACCTCTTGATCAGGCCGCGACTTGCACAGCCCGCGGACGCGTGAAGCATCA
Organism: Lepidium africanum; assembly: GCA_900406405.1. Classification (NCBI taxonomy): domain Eukaryota; kingdom Viridiplantae; phylum Streptophyta; class Magnoliopsida; order Brassicales; family Brassicaceae; genus Lepidium; species Lepidium africanum. The sequence continues at coordinate 12,555 of OVAX01000651.1, forward strand.
GCAATGTTTTGAACTCTTTTTCTAATTAAAACCGGTTTGTCCCGGTTTAGTGGTTTAATTTAATTAATCTGAAACCCTAATACCAAGAGGTATAAATACATGGTTAGGGTACCAACACATTAAGCTTATCATTATCTAAGGGTTTTTTAGATCTAGCTATAGTTTTTCTCTCTTTTCTCTCTAGAACATCTTTGAAGGTGATTGAGAACAACCTTTGAGATCCATTTGGATGATCCATATTTTTGGGTCATTTATTATTCTAATTAAGAATCTCTTGTTTATTTCTCTAGCCTATTTCATTATACATTGTTTTTATTGCTTGTTTGATTTCAATATGATCATGTGTGAGTAGTCTTCTAGGATGATTTAGGTTTTGGCTAGATGTAGGGCTTGGTAATGATTGATTGTTGCTTAGGATAGTTAGAACGTCCTATCTAGGTGCTCTTAAAGCTAGATTCATCTTGATCACATGGATTTAGATGCTAGGAAAATCATCGCCTGAGAGGTGTTTGATGAAATTCCCAAATGACCTATTTTAGGGATCTTTCTCCAGAACCATTGAGAGATGATGTTATGGGATTGATTGGTCATAGTGGAATTGATTGTAAAGCATTTGGGAGTCTTGATCTAACAAATGAGAGTTTAGTTGGGTCATTTCTCTTGAATAGTGACTAGTGCTATGAGAGTGGGCTAGTATAGCTTTGATTGTTGTGTTCCATACCATAGGTGGTGTATTCATTGTCTCCTTGTTGCATCATTCATTCAATTGCCTTGTCACTAAATTGATTGACATTGCCTAGATCATTCGCCTTTATCATATTTTTATTCACTTGTTTTATTTAGATTGCATTTTGCTTGCATTAATCTTGTTTGCTTTGATTGTTGGTTTGGCTATGATTAGTTGCATTTGCTTGTTTCTTGTTTTGTTTGTTTTCTGTTTTAGTTTTTATTTTTGCATCCTCCATTTCTCATCATTGCTCTAGATTAACATAGTTCCTTGCATCCTTATTGTTGCAACCAAAAATCCTTTGCATAGTTCCTTGCATCCTTATTGTTGCAACCAAAACTCCTTTGGGTTCGAACCTCAAGTGCTTAACAATGGCATAATTGTTTGGCATTTGATGATTATAAATTTTAATTGATTATGTTTTGAGTATGCAAATGCTCTTTCATCAATCAACACCTATTGTCCAAGCCCCGGATTGGAGTTTACCATTTGAGATCATGTGTGATGCTAGTGATTATGCTGTTAGAGCAGTATTGGGACAACAGAAGGATAAGAAGCTGAACGTGATCTATTATGCAAGCTGCACGCTGGATGATGCACATACCAAGTATTCAACAACAGAGAAAGAGCTATTGGCCGTGCTTTTTGCAGTTGAGAAGTTCAGGTCATACTTGGTTGGGTCGAATGTGATTGTCCACACAGATCATGCTGCCTTGAAGTACCTTATGAAAAAGAAGGATGCCAAACCAAGACTTTTAAGGTGGATTATGCTGCTACAAGAATTTGATATTGAAGTTTTTGACAAGCATGTGGTAGAGAATGGGGTCGCAGATCACTTGTCCAGAATGATGATTGATGATCCATTACCTATAGATGATTCAATGCCAGAAGAACAGCTCATGGCAGTCAGGACAAGCAGAAACTATCATGACGAGTCCATGCTTGCTACACGCTGTGGCGAGTCGAGTAGCTCAGTAGCCAGAACTCAATTTGCAACACTCAACTCGCCAGTCTACCTTGCAAACCAGGGCAGCGAGTTGAGCATACAGTCTGTCGCAGGCCAGAATCAATTCGAAAATAAGCTTGTTGGAGCTCATTTACCTTGGTATGCGGACTTGGTGAACTATCTAGTGGTCAAAGAAATACCGAAGAATATGGAAAAATAGCAAAAGAAGAAGTTTTTCAGGGATGTTAATAACTATTTCTGGGATGAGCCTTATTTGTACAAGAGAGGTTATAATGGGTTGTTCAGAAGGTTTTTAGCTGAGGAGGAAGTTCAAGGAGTACTTGAGCATTGCCATGGTTCAGCATATGGGGGTCACTTCGCTACATTCAAGACGGTTCAGAAAATATTACAAGCTGGGTTTTAGTGGCCAACGATGTTCAGGGATGCTCAAACTTACATCTCTAAATGTGATCCATGCCAACGAGCAGGGAATATTGGCAAGCGCAATGAGATGCCTTAGAACCTGATTCTCCACATTGAGAAATTCGACTGTTGGGGGATAGACTTCATAGGCTCCTTTAATCCACCTTCTGCTGGAAACACCTACATATTGGTGGCTGTTGACTATGTGTCCAAATGGGTTGAAGTAGTGGCTTGTCCAACCAATGACGCCAAGGTAGTGATCAAGCTGTTCAAAACCATAATATTCCCAAGGTCTGGAGTCCCAAGAGTGGTAATCAGTGATGGAGGATCTCACTTCATCAACAAAGCGTTTGAGAGCTTGCTGAAGAAATATTGCGTCGCACACAAGGTGGCTACACCTTATCACCCTCAGACTATCGACCAAGTAGAAGTGTCAAACAAGCAAATCAAAGGAATCCTTTCTTGGATTGTGGATGCATCAAAACGTGACTGGGCTGCAAGACTTAATGATTCTCTATAGGCATACCGAACAGCTCATAAAACCCTAATTGGGAGAACGCCATTCCAGCTGCTGTATGGTAAAGCATGTCACCTTCCGGTTGAAGTTGAATACAAGGCAATCTGGGCAACTAAGTTTTTGAACCAGACTGTTGCTTATGAGAGCTCAAAGATCTACAAGGAAAGAACCAAAGCTCTCCATGATAAGAAGATAGCACCAAAGGTGATCTCAGCTGGTGATCAAGTGCTTCTATATAATTCAAGGCTTAAGTTGTTTCTAGGGAGCTGAAATCCAGATGGTCAGGTCCATTTCAAGTGAAAAAGGTTCTACCTTATGGTGCAGTCACTCTAATCAACAAGCATGGAAAGCACTTCACAGTGAATGATCAGTGAGTCAAGCCTTATTTAACTGATAGAATCATACCCGAGAAGACCGTAGCTCTTCTCGATGAGCCTCCTCGAGTCTCAAAGAGAGGGCGAAGTTAAGCTTAGAAACTTAAGAAAAGTGCACTTGGGAGGCAATCCTATGATATCCTTGTATATACTCTATTTTGAAACTTTTATTCGTTTCCGTTTTTATGTTATTTTGTTCTTCAGAACGAGGGGTTGATCAACCGAAATCAGAAAGGGTGAGCAGAACAAAAATTATGCGTATTTCAGCAGACCTTGCCACTGCTACTCGCCTGCAGGACTGGTGAGCTTAGCCTGACTCGTCATAAGAAGGGAGAGCTCAGCCCCAAAGGTACCTAAAACTCCAACTTTTTCTTTTATTTCGCAACTGCATATGATCTCTTGTTTTGCTGGCCTAGGATTCTACTTCAAGCTTTTATTCACACTGTGTGATTTAAGTTTGGGGGAGGGTTCTAGGGGTTACTAACTATGCTTTTGTGATCTTAGTTTGATTTTCCATGCATCACATACATAGCATAAAAATCCATAAAGATTTTTTATTCATAACATAGCATTTAAGGCAAAGAAAAACCATAAATATTTGAAAATTTTTAGAAAAACATTCCAAAAAAATAGAGTGTTCATGCATTGCATATAAGATTGAGTCTAGTCTTTGGGAATTATCTTGCTGAGATTAGGCACTCTTGCTAGGTTGTTTGCTAGTAACCATAGCGAACTTAGTGGTTTGTTGATATCTCTTTGTAGAAAGCTTATAGGTGGACGATTTGCCTTGGAGAACTTTGCTTATGTTTGTGTCTTGAAAGAGTCAAGCTTGTTTCTTTCTAATTTGGACATTAAACTCACCGAGTTAGGGCCTTTAGATGCATTGAACATTTTCCTTGCTTGAGCTTGGTATGGCAAAACAACTGAAAATGATAACTCTCCCAACTGCAACTCATTCGATGATGCTTAAGGTGAGTGGGAATTGTGCGTAAACTCGTACCCTCTTGTGTCTCACTAAAACCTTGGAGAGTAGAATATAAAGCAGCCCATTCATTGGTGTGGATCCTTAAAAAGGAAGTGAAACAGACCATTGAAGCGGTTGCGGATTCGAAGACCAAGAGTTTGTGCTTAAACTGAACAAATAAAGGAATTGACAAGTGTGCTTAATTGAATCTATGCCATTCCAAGTTCAGGAAGTTGAATTATATGTTCATTGATCTATAGTCCCCCTTGAGGCATTCACCTCTAGAAATAAGGATTCAAGTTTGCATTCTTAGAGACCAGCTTGGGCATTAGGGATTTGAGGACTGGATGCTAAGCTTGTAGGCAAGTATATGGTGAGAGTCATAATGGAAGATTAGTTCGTTTGTGGCTTACTGTTTTCGACCTGTCAAGGAGCTTGATTAAGGTCAGATATTCCCTGCGTTTTCAACCTCTCTTCCTTTTTAGTTCATTGCACTTGCTTGAGGCCAAGCAAGGACTAAGTTTGGGGGAGTTGATATACATGCATTTTACCCCATTTTAGCTGCACAATTCATACCCATTTGCATTCATTCTCATTGCATCTTAAGCATTTTAGAGTCCTTTTAGACTTGCACTGCATTCATTATGCATACACGTTGCATTTGGAGCATCTCAGGTACTGTTGAGCTTATTGGGAGCATTTTGGAGTGGATTTGGCACAAAGACTGCAAGGATAAACTTAAGACAAAGTGCCTGAATAGAAGACCTTGCGAACTGAAGATTTCACATGCCTCTCCAGTTCAACTCGCCACTTAAGCTCGCCAGTCAAACCAGAGCAAAAAGAACCAAGCCAAATTGCAAACTGGAGCACTCGCAGCCTGAACTCGCCTGGTGACCAGTGAGCTGAGAATATTGGAAGTGACTGAAGCTGAATGCTATAACTCGCCACCCTGACCCGCCTGTAAGTAGTGAAGCAGCACCAACCGACTTATTTCTCTTGACCTTTTTCTCCCTTTGTTTACTTTATTAGGGTTTTGTGTTTTGGGCTATAAATACTTCTTCTCGCCCACAAAACTAGTGACGTTCATTTTTCCTTTATTGAGTAGGATCTAAGACTAAATTTCGTCCCTGTTGGTTGTTGAATGCTTGATTTGGTTTTGATCAATTGAATTTCTGTTTTACTTCTTTTCGATTTTGTTTTCATCTCTTTACTTATGCATTTAGCTTCAATTCCATGCCTACAAGGTGTTTTTGAAAATGCTTGTTAAAGCCTAGGATTGGAGTATGCTCCTCTAGCCTAAGGGATTAGTCGTTTAGAGCGTATATTAGGTTTATTAAGGTTGAGTCTTCATGCCTTTCTTGCTGTTGACCACCATGAGAGTGGATTATGTTGCAGTTTAGGAAGAGGATTAGCAATCATGAGAATGGTTCTGATTATTTGTGAAACTTGCCTAGAGGTCATCCTGAATAGGTTGTTGAGTGAATGATCACCCCAGCTAAGCGTGGATTAAGCACCCCTGCTCCTTACAAACCCGATTTTTCGCCTGTGATAACAAGGTTTTTGCTTTGCTTGTTATCAAATCTATTGTAATACAATAGGTATCGAACCAAAATGTGTTACTATCACTAAGGGTATGGGGCGCTATTCTGATTCAAGAAAAATCAAAACAAGGTGATTCTGTCACAATCAACTAACAGGATAAAAAAACAGAGCATGAAGACTGAGCAATAAACTAGAAACAGAGTACTGCGAACAGAGAAACTTAACACAAAACAAAATAATAGACTGCAAGCAATTAATGATAAAAATGGGTTCATGAGGATAGTAGAGTCAGCGATCTCGGCCCAACCATGGATTTTGGATCCTATCTAGCAACCTATTAGGCAAGTCTTAGGCTAAGGATTCAAGAATCAGACAATCAAGCCATTCTCATGGTCAAGACATCTCAATCCAAGTGTGACCTAACCCAAATCTTTTGGTGATTACACACTCAGACTGGCACGAAGAGGCAACCCTAAATAACCAATTAACCCTTTGAACAACCAATCTCTTGGGTTAGAAAAGCTACTCCTAGATCAAACTAAGTCTAGCATATCATCAAACACCTTTCGGGCATAAGAGCTGTAAATCAATTTTCAAGTGATCAGGTTGAAACAAGCATTAAGATCATTCAATCTAGCAAGACCTATGACAGAATTTAAGCTGACAAGAGAGAAACCCCATGGCGGAATCTAAATCTACTCTATCTCCTCACAAAACCCTAAGCAAACTACTCACTAAGCATGATGGAAAACACAAAGTCAAGCTTATAAATGAAAGACATAATGAAAAAACTACAATAGAAGCTAAAAACGAGATTGATTAACTAACCAAACTTGAAATTCAACAAAGATCCAAAATTTTCATCAAAGAGGCAAAGAACAATGACAAAGACAATAAGAGACTACTTCAGGACTAGCCAAAAAGAGTAAAAACTAGGGTACTATATTTTTTCGTTCTAAGGGGTATTTATAGCTGCTTCAATGCTTACTAGCGAGTCTGAGCATTTAACTTCAGTCAAATCCAATATGTTCAGCTCGTTGGTCATCAGGCGAGTTCAGGCTTCGAATGCTTCAGTTTGTAGTTTGACTTGATTCTTCTGCTGTATTCGCTGGTCTCAGTCGAGTCTGACTAACGAGTTCGACTGATTTGGCTTGTGAAATCTTCAATTCGCAAGGTCTTATATTCAGGCGCTTTGTCTTAGGCTGATCCTTACAGTCTTTGTGCGAAATCCACTCTAGGATGCTCCAATAAGCTCGAAAGTACCTGAGATGCTCCAATTGCAATGTGTATTCATAATGAATGCAATGCAAGCCTAAAAGGACTCTAAAATGCTGAATATGCAATGAGAATGAATGAAAACAGATGCGAATTGTGCAGCTAAAATGGGGTAAAATGCATGTGTATTAGCTCCCCCAAACTTAGTCATTGCTTGGCCTCAAGCAAGTGCAATGAACTAAGAAGGAAAAGAGGTTGAAGACACAATGAATATCTAACTCGCCAATCAAGCACCTCGACAGGTTAAAATTGTAAACCACAAGTGAACTAATGTTCCATTATAACTCTCACCATATACTCGCTTATAAGCTTAGCATCCAGTCCTCAAATCCCTAATGCCTAAGCTGGTCTCTAAGAATGCAGACTTGAATCCTTATTTCTAGAGGTGAATGCCTCAAGAGAGACTATAAATTAATGAACATATGATTCAACTTTCTGGACTTGGCATGGCATTGATTCAATTAAGCACACTTGTCAATTCCTTTATTTGTTCAGTTTAAGCATAAACTCATGGTCTTCGAATCCAATGTCTATTCAATGGTCTACTTCACTCCCCTTTTAAGAATCCACACCAATGAATGGTTGCTTCATATTTTACTCATTGCGGTTTCAGTGAGGCACAAGAAGGTACAAGTTTACGCACAATTCCCGCTCACCTTAAGCATCATCGAATGAGTTACAGTTGGGAGAGTTATCACTTTCAGTTATTTTACCATACCAAGCTCAAGCAAGGAAAACTTTCAATGCATTTATAGGCCCTATCTCAGCGAGTTTAATGTCCAAATTAGAAGGAAACAAGCCTAACTCTTTCAAGACACAAGCACAAGCAAAGTTCTCCAAAGCAAATGATCCACCTATAAGCTTTCTATAGAGAGAGATCAACAAACCACTAAGTTCGCTCTGATTACTAGCCAACAACCTAGCAAGAGTGCCTAATCTCAGCAAGATGATTCCCATAGAACTAGACTCAATCCTATATGCAATACATGAACACTCTATTTTTTTTAATGCTTTTCTAAAATTTTTTGAATTTTTATGGTTTTTCTATGCCTTAAATGCCATGCTATGCTATGAATGCGTGAAAGATGAAGATAAGAACACACTTAGAGAGAGAGATGGATGTTGAAGTCTGAGGAAGAAGTGGAGGTGAGTCTTATATTTAAAGAAGGAGGCGAGTCTTTGATGGTGCTTAGCGTGGGCGACAAGGGCAGACACAAGTATTGGCAAAACCATGTGCTTGTTGGTCCCACTCGCTATACCACTCCAAAATCAACCACAAATTCTCTGCTCCATTCTGCCCCACTCGTTCATTATCTTCAAACTAGCCACAAGTTTTCTGCTTCATTCTGCGCCACTCGTTGATCAACTCGCCGGTACTGTAGCAACGAAGTGACTTTGACCTTCTAGATGCTCTAATTGGGATAGACTTCAAGCCCAAATCGTTGCTTGGATCTCAAGACCCCTTACTAGGATTTGGCTTGCTGTGGCTAACTCGCTGGGGGACCGGCGAGTACTGGTCATGTAGCCCAAAATTTTCAGCCTGAACCGCAACTGCTCAGTGACTGTTCCTTTCCCATTTCTAATCAATTTCTTGCATGACAAAGAAAAGAATCAAGAAATATATCTAGGGAAGGCTTAGTATGAGCTAATCAGTGATTGTTGCAAAATCAAACCAAAGTAGCCAAAGAGAATGGATGATGTACTTGAGTGAGTAAGTAGGATGAGCAATAGGGGATCATTGAATTATTCTCCATGATTTGTCCCCTATGCCATCACTCACTCAGCACATCATCATCAACCTAGTAAGCAAGCTCTATACTCAATGACTAAATGACCACAAAATCAAACTTAGGCAAAATATTCTAGTAATGTAAAGAAAAACTTGTAAATAAAAGCAAATGATTTATAAAAAGATAATCATGGGATTGCCTCCCAAGTGCACTTGTTTAGAGTCTCAAGCTCGACTCGTCATACTTTAGCTTAGTGTGGTTTTGGGAAAGGAACCAGAGTTCCATCCTCTTCATTCTCAGCTCCTGAATCATCATTCAGCTCAGTTACTGTAAAGCTTTAGCCTTCAATCGTTGGCCTCCTTGATTCTTCGTTTAGATCAAATTCCAACTTTTCATTACCACCCAGATCCAGCTCAATGGTCTTGTTCTTGACATCTATTACTGCTCCAACTGAAGCTAGAAATGGCCTTCCCAAAAGCAGTGGGTCCTAAGGCTCTTCGTCCATGTTAATCACTATGAAGTCAGTAGGGACTTCAACATTATCAATCCTGATAGGCAAATTCTCCAGCAGGCCATGTGGTGAGCGTGTACTCCTGTGAGCTAGCACAAGAGACAGCTTGCTAGGCTTATAGTTATTGAAGCCCAGCCTCTTTGCTACTGTGAATGGCATCATGCTTATCGAGGCTCCCAGATCACATAGCCCCCTTCTTAAAATGGAGATGACCCAATGAGCATGGTAGAGTAAACGTTCCTAGATCGTCTAGCTTCTTCAACACAACTTTAGCTTCAGCAACAGGTTTACACTCATAGCTCTCTATATCTAACCTTCAACGGAGTGAACCTTCTCTTTGATGGCCTCCTTCAAAAATTTCTGATATTGGGGAATTAGAGCCAACGCATTGAGCAGTGGAATTTTCAGCTCAACTTCTTTCATTTGCTTTTCAAAAAGCTCTCTATATTTCTGCGTTTGATCCTTCTTGAGGTGAGCTGGGAAGGGTGCCTTAAGTTTGATAGTATTGGGGTTCAGAATTGTGGGTTCGAAAGCTATTTTTGTAACGTCTACAGGCTCAATTCGCTGGTCTGACTGGCGAGCTTGACTGGCGAGTTGGCTTGGAGGTGATTTTCCAGCTTGTTTTCCCTCCCCTTCTTGAGTCACACTGTCCTCAATGTCCTTACTCTGGGCAGCTCGTTGTGGAAGTTCTTTACCGCTCCTGAGAGTAATGGATTGAGCTATATACTCCTTCGGGTTCTGAACAGCTTTACCTGGTAATTGACCCTGAGTCTTAACTGATGCAGAAGCTTGCTGGCTTTCAACATACTTGAGCCTAGCTTTCAAAGTCTTAAACTTGCAATTCAGGTCATTATGAGAGGTGTCTATCTTACAGTGTACCTCAGCAAACTGTTTGGTAAATTCCACAGTTTGTGTAGTCTGACCCTGTCGAATATGTTGAAGCATCTCCATGATGTCTGAAGGTTTGTGCTTATGTGACGTTAAAGCTTGTGGCACAGGCTGAAACCTTTGGTAGTATTGCTGCTTAGGTATCCAAGCATTTTGCTGAGTAGGCTTCGGTGGATAAACTTGATCTTCCGGGTTAGCTACATTGTTGCTTCTGAAGGAGAGGTTGTTATTCTGCTTGAAGTTTTTCCACTGTCGCTGACCTCTTTGGTTATGCATAAAACTTATTTCAGCAATCAGCTCATCCTCCCCTTCTTGAGCTTGATCCTCTTCAACAAGATTGACATACTTGTGATGAACTTGTAGCAGCTTATCTATCTTGTCACTCAGAGTCTTCAACTCTTTGCGGCTAACCGAATCCGATTCACTCGACCTTCGCTCAGTACGATCATAGTCTTCCCCATATTGGCCATCAGCAAGTGACAAATTCTCAATCAACTCTCGACCATTATCCACGTCTTGGTTCAAGAAATTCCCGTTGCTAGCTGTATCCAATAACATTCGAAGTTCAGGTCGAATGCCTCTGTAAAACTGGCTCAAGATGGTTTCCTCAGAGAAACCATGATGGGGGCATTGGGACTGATATGTCTTGTAACGCTCCCATGCTTCAGCTAGAGATTCTGTCCCGCTCTAAACAAAGTTGGAAATGGCATTTCGAAGCTTTGCAGTTCTGGAAATTGAGAATTACTTGGCTAGAAAGATCTTTTTGCAGTCAGCCCAAGTGGTTATGAGTCCTTGAGGAAGGTGCTTCTCCTAGATTTGAGCCTTATCACCAAGTGAAAATGGGAATAGACGAAGCTTCAATGCATCTTCAGATAAGCCATTTATCCAAATTCGACCAAGAATCCTCTCAAACTCATCCAGATGGTCCAGTGGATCTTCTGCTGGCAGACCATGAAATTTGTTGTTTTGTACCATAGTAATGAGGCCGCTCTTGATCTCAAAGTTGTTGTTTGGAATTGGTGGAGGTCGAATTCCATGCCTTTGAGTGTGAATACTTGGCGCGTCACCAGCTCCAATCTGTCTAGGCCTTCGAGGTGGAGGTGAACTGGTGGAGTAATATGGGCTTGTTGCTGGTTTCCATCAGTGGAACTATCAGGTGTAGTGTAATCGTTCATCTTGACATGTTCTGTGTTCGGAACGTAGACTCTACCTCTTTGTTCTCTTAGTTTTCTTGGAAGCAATTGGATGTTGTCTAAAGGGTTGAATAAATTCTGATTTCCTTTGGATCGAGTGTGGGGCATCAACGCAAGAAAACAGTCTAGAATAACACAACTCGCAGGGTGACTGGCGAGTTGGCTGGCGAGCTGACCTGAAACACACCAAAGACAGAACGAACAAGTCTGAATCTCGAGTTAGTAACAAATAAAAATAAAAATTTGATCTCAGAAAGCGTTTGACCCTAAATGTAGCAAGAAAAACACTTATTTGGCAACGACGCCAATTTGATAACAAGTTTTTTGCTCAGCTTGTTATCAAATATATTGTAATACAATAGGTATCGAACCAAAGTGTGTTACTATCACTAAGGGTATGGGGCACTATTCTAATTCAAGGAAAATCAAAACAAGGTGATTCTGTCACAATCAACTAACAGGATAAAAAACAGAGCATGAAGACTGAGCAATAAACTAGAAACAGAGTACTGCGAACAGAGAAACTTAACACAAAACAAAATAATAGACTACAAGCAATTAATGATAAAAATGGGTTCATGAGGAGAGTAGAGTCAGCGATCTCAGCCTAACCATGGATTTCGGATCTTCCTTTTAGGCAAGTCTTAGGCTAAGGATTCAAGAATTAGACAATCAAGCCATTTTCATGGTCAAGACATCTCAATCCAAGTGTGGCCTAACCCAAATCTCTTGGTGATTACACACTCAGACTGGCACGAAGAGGCAACCCTAAACAACCAATTAATCCTCTGAACAACCAATCTCTTGGGTCAGAGAAGCTAATCCTATATCAAACTAAGCCTAGCATATCATCAAACACCTTTTAGACATAACAGCTGCGAATCATCTTTCAAGTGATCAGGTTGAAACAAGCATTAAGATCATTCAATCTAGCAAGACCTATGGTAGAATTTAATCAAACAAGAGAGAAACCCCATGACTGGACCTAAATTTACTCAATCTCCTCACAAAACCCTAAGCAAACTACTTACTAAGCATGATGGAAAGCACAAAGTCAAGCTTATAAATGAAAGACATAATGAAAAACTACAATAGAAGCTAAAAACAAGATTGATTAACTAACCAAACTTGAAATTCAACAAAGATCCAAAGTTTTCATCAAAGAGGCAAAGAACAATAACAAAGACAATAAGAGACTGCTTCAGGAGTAGCTAAAAAGAGTAAAAACTAGGGTACTACATTTTTTCGTTCTAAGGGGTATTTATAGATCCCCAAAAATAAAATCCCTAATCTGAGTCAGCATCAGATAAAGTCGGTCAAAATAATGAAGTCGGTTGATGCTGCTTCAATGCTTACTAGCGACTCTGAGCATTCAACTTAGTCACGTCCAATATGCTCAGCTCGTTGGTCATCAGGCGAGTTCAGGCTTCGAATGCTTCAGTTTGCAGTTTGACTTGGTTCTTCTGCTGCACTCGCTGGTCTCAGTCGAGTCTGACTAACGAGTTCGACTGATTTGGCTTGTGAAATCTTCAATTTGCAAGGTCTTATATTCAGGCGCTTTGTCTTAGGCTGATCCTTACAGTCTTTGTGCGAAATCCACTCTAGGATGGTCCAATAAGCTCGAAAGTACCTGAGATGCTCCAATTGCAACGTGTATTCATAATGAATGCAATGCAAGCCTAAAAGGACTCTAAAATGTTGAATATGCAATGAGAATGAATGAAAATGGATGCGAATTATGCAGCTAAAATGGGGTAAACTGCATGTATATGAGGCTGCTTAACTTCTTAGTTTGTTGTCTTATCTTGCTTGCATCCATTTTCTGCTCATATTTCTTACTTTGCTTTTTAGTCGCTGCTCTGTTTGCATTACCCTATCTCTATTTAATTCTCTATTTTACAATCTATCAATCCTGACCTTAGGGTGCTTGAACTAGAAAGGTTTACTATATCCCTAGTGTAGCAACACACTTTGGTTCGATACCTATTGTACTACAATAAATTTGATCAACAAGAGAGCAAAATCTTGTTATCACACATGAACCACAAAACAATTTGGTTTGATTTTTTGGTTAAAACCGGTTTGTCCCGGTCTAATTTGGTTTGATTTAAGTGACTTAAAACCCTAATCTCAAGGGGTATAAATACATGGATGGACCAACAAAATACAAGAAGCCTTTAATTTCTCTAAGTTTGTAGATCTAACCAAGTTTTTCTCTCATTTTTCTAAAGAATACCTTTGAAGGTGATTGAGAAAAAACATTGAGATCCTCTTGGATGATCCATATTTTCGGGTCATTTCTTACTCTTATTAAGAATATCTTGTCTATTTCTCTAATCATTCTCTTTATGCATTTCTTTCCATACATGTTTGAATTTGATTTTAGCATGAGTGAGTAGTCTTCTAGTATAATTTAGGTTTTGGCTACATCTAGGACTTGGTAATGACTAATTGATGCTTAGGATTGTTAGAACCTCATATTTAGGTAGTTTTAATGTTAGATTCAACTTGATCACTCGAATTTAGATGCTAGGAAAATCATCGCCCGAGAGGTGTTCGATAAAATTCGCGAGAGCCTATTTTAGGGATCTTTCTCCATAGCCTTTGAGAGATAATGTTATGGGAGAGATTGATCTTAGTAGACTTGATTGTAAAGAATTTGAGAGTCTTGATCTAACAAATGAGAGTTTAGTTGAGTCACTTCTCTTAAAGTGATTAGTGCCATGAGAGTGGGCTAGTCTTGCTATGATTGTTGTGTTCCATGCCCTAGGTGGTGCATTAGTGGATTCCTTGTTGCATCATTCACTCATTTTCCTTGTTCCTAGGTTGATTGCCATTGCCTAGATCATTCGCTTTTATCATATTGTCATTTGCTATCTCATTTCATTTGCATTGCTTTCATTTCATCTCATAATTTTTGCTTGTTGGTTTGGCTAAGATTAGATGCATTTGCTTGATGGTGTGGCTAAGAGTATATGCATTGATTGCTTTTTATTTTGCTTGTTTCTTGTTTTAGTTTAATTTTCCAATCATCCACCATCAATTGCTCTAGATTAACATAGGACTTTGCATCACTATTGTGTAACCTTAAACTCCTTGTTGGATTCGAACCTAAAGTACATGCAACTTCATAGTTTGTTGTGTATTTGTTGTATTTAATTGAATTTTTTGCATGTTTTCCACCACGACAAAAACACGACATCAATTTGGCGCCATTGCAGGGGAGTTTTAGCGTTGCCATTAGGTTTTAGGTTCTAGTTGAGACTAGAGTTCGATAATTTCGTTATTTTGCATTTGTCTTGTCGTTTGTTTCTTCTTTGTTGTCTTTCTTGTAAGTGTATGCAACTTCGGAGCTCACAAGGACCCATTCTTGAGAACCCGGACATACTTGCTTTAGAGAGATCTCATAAAAAGTTGGCTAACGAAAGACGGTTGAAAAAGAGAGAGGATCACCTTTATCGATTAGGAATGGAAAACTTAGGAGTTCCTCCACGAGTTGATGTTAATGGAGTGGGAGAACAAAATAGACCTCCCACTTTTGAGACACATCCGACTAATGCTACACCAATTGGGGCTTTTGATGAGCTGAATCTTAGAGAGGTCCGGTATGGAATACCGACTTCGACCATTGCTGCCAATAATTTTGAGGTGAAGTCAAGTCTAATCAATATGGCACAAAACCAACAAAATGATGATTTTCCTCTAGAAGATCCGTTGGAACACTTGGACCGCTTTGAAAGGCTATGTAGAACCATCAAGATGAATGGAGTTCAAGACGACACTATCAAGATGATACTATTTGCGTTCTCGCTTTGTAACAAGGTGGCTCAATGGGAAAGGAATATCCCCTCCGAGTTGGTTTTATCATGGGACATGGTGAAGAAAGAGTTTATCACCAAGTTCTATCCGAAGCAAAAAACGGCCAAACTTAGGAATGATATTTTGAGCTTCAAGCAATAATGCAATGAGAACTTGTATGAAGCTTGGGAAAGGCTTAAGGAATACATTCTTTGTTGCCCACATCATGAAGTTCCAAAGGAAAATTTTCTTGGGATTTTCTACTGAGGAATTTTAGAGGACTATAGGAGAGCACTTGATACCGCAGGCTATGGTAACTTTGTAAGTTTGACTGTGGATCAAGGTGAGAAATTAATTGAGAATCAGGCTTAAAGTAAGGCATACTATGGTGGGGATTATGATAGGACGGTTAGAGATTTGAATTCAAGCGATCAAAAGTACAAGGAGCTCAATGACAAGATCGACAAATTGAGCAAGATCTTCTTAGGGAATCAAAAGTCAGTTAACTACATTGGTGAAGTTGGTGTGGGACAGCAAGTTGTACAAGAAATGGTTTATGAGGGTAGTGAAGTGGTTCAAGAAGANATGAGGGTACTGAAGTGGTTCAAGAAGAGTGTAGCTACTTAGGGAATCAAAACAACTATCAAGGGAATATCTACAACAACCGACCCTATAACCAAAATCAATGGAACAACAAAAACTTGTCTTATAGGAACAACAATGTGGAGAATCCTCAAGATCAAAGGTACCCACCGAGGCAACCAATGGCCAATTCATACCATCCGTATCAATTAAGACCTTATGGAAACCCAAATCAAGGCCAAAACAATCAATGACGACCTCAAGGTGGATCTCAATCACCTAATGCCTTTGGGATAACCTAGAGTTAACAACTATCCAAGACAGTAAGTTAGTGAAGAGTTTGACATCAAGCTCATGTTGTAACAAATTGTTGAAGGTCAACAAAAGGGACAACAAGAAACTAATGAGAGGTTAGAAAAGATAGATAGTAAAGTGGACATGCACTACAATGAGTCATTGTCCAAGTTGAGTGACATTTATTCTCACTTGAAGACCTTGGACAATCAAGTTTCTCAAATAGCTTCTTCTAGTCAAAGGGCACAAGGAAAGCTTCCGGGAAAATCCGAGCAAAATCCTAAGGAATATTGCAATGTGATTAGCTCCATGGATGATAAGCAAAAGGATTTAAAGGAATTAGCAATGGCTATCTATGGAGACGGTGAAGAGTATGATGCTTAGGTATTGGCTTGTAAGGAAGAGGATGAGAAGATTGAGGCTAGTAAGAGAATGAAGAAGCTTGGAGCTTTGTTAAAGAAGGTTGTTAAGGAAGAAGTTGCTGCCATGTTTGGGAAGATTAACGAATTTGAAGAGGTTGATTTGAAGGATGATCAAGAGGTAGTGGTTAGTAAGGAAAAGATTGCTTTGAAGAAGGTTGTGAAAGTTGAGGAAATCGACAAGATACAGGGTATTGTTCCTAGTATAGAGAAGAAAACTTTGATGGAAATTCAAGTGAAAGAGTAAAGAACCTCATTTGAAGAGCTAGGAGTTTTGAGTGATGAAGCTACTGTTAATAAGGAAGGTGGTGCAATAGGAGTTGAGAGGAAACTTAAACCGGATAAACTGTCTCCTCCTTATGTGCCACCACTTCCATTTCCGAGGCGATTTTTGACTAAGGCTCAAAATTGTGTGTTATCAAAGTTCAAAGGAAATATGACCGCAATTGGAGTTCCCATACCACATGTTGAAAATCTCCACTCTATTCCGGACCAAATTCATTTCATAAAAGTAGTTTTAGCTAACCGGGAAAAAGTTGAGAGGTTATTGGAAAATGGAGGAGAGCTTGACCCAATTCCACCAGAACCCAAAGTGTTGAGAAAAGAAGGAGACAAAGGGTCATTTGTGATCTCTTGTACAATTGGTAGTCTTGTGTTTGATAATGCCTTGTGTGACACCGGAGCTAGTATCAATGTTTTGTCTCTAGACATCATGGAGAGGCTCAGAGCCAACATTGTTGAGTACAAAACTCCAATATCTTTTGGAGACTCTTCTACAAAGTATTCGGTGGGGAGACTAGTTTATTACCCATTGAAAATTGGGAATTGCACAATTCTCACAGATTTACGGTGGTAAGGATGGACAAGGATTGCAAGATCCAATTTATATTGGGAAGGCCATTCTTGAACACCGTTGGTGCATGGATTGACTTCTTGAACAATGTGGTTGTGCTCGAGAAGGTTATCCATCAAGTTGCTTATCTTATTAAGCCAACACTTGGTACATTTTGTGGTATGATTGACTATAGAGGATATGGGGTTGAAGCTCCAAGGTTTAAGGATGGTTTTGACAAGGAAAGTTCATCAAGTTTAGTTGACAAAGGAATTTCTACAAGCTTCAAGGACGCGTTAGTTGAGACGTTAAACAAGCACACTTGGGAGGCAATCCCAAGCATATCCTTTGTAAATATCGTTTTTTTTTGTTTTGGAACTTGTTGATGTGGTCTATGTTTATCTTGTGAGTCTTGTGGTGTTTTTGGATTTTCTTGGTTCTTGATTTTGATTTAGGTTTCAAGTTAATGATAAAGGAAATGGAGATTGAAGAAGGAAAAGGAAGATAGGGAAGATTGGCCTCGGCTGAGAACATGCCCGAGGGTAGCTTGCGGACGTGAATCTCGACCGGGACGGTCGAGAACTCTACTCGCGATACATGGCTCTCGACCAAGGCAGGTCGCGTCCACGTCTGAGAAAAGCTTGCAGATGGCCTAAAACATCCCGCGACCAGTCCCAATTGAAGCCGCGACCGAGAAGCTCTCTCCCTCGACCAAGACGGGTCGAGACCTTGCCCGAGGAAAATCTCAAGGATGTAGCTATCGTATCTGGTGACCAACTCATGTCGAGGCTCCAACAGAGAGAAGCTAGCGGATGGACAAAGACAACCCGTGGCCAAGATAGCCTGAGGCCTCGGTTGAGGGTTAACCAAAAAAAAAAATCTTTTTCTTTCGAAATTTATTTTTTAGGATGGTTTCTTTATCCTCTTCACTCCACTCCATTTCACCCACCTCTTGAAAACCCAACAAAACCTTTTCTTTCAAAATACCCAAGAATTTTGATTTTTCTATCAAACAACAAGGTATGTGGAATCTCCTCTTATTTCTCCATTTTTGCTCAAATTTCCAATTTTTGAATTATTGGTTGAATGAGTTGATTTATGGTTCGTTTAGCTTAGAAATGGTTAGAAATGGTTTGGATAACTTGATTTGAGCTTAAATTCACAAGGATTAGAGCTAATTAAAGGAAGTTAAACTTAGGGTTCTTGAGATTTGAATGTGTTCTTGAACAAGAAAAATTTTTTTGGGGAAATTCTTGAATTTGGTTTTAATCCCTTCATTTTGGCATAATTAGGAAGAATTCATTGTACTACATGGGCAAATTCATCCTTAATCTTGCTGAATTTTAGAATCTAATGGATTGAATATATGTTGACTTTTGTTGGCAAAAAACTTGAATTTTATTTTTGTTGACTTTAGTTGACTTGTTCATTCCATTGATTTTTCTTGCCAAATGTCTTGCCTTGCTTGATCTTATGCTTAAATGTGATTAAATAGTTGCTTAATTGATTATCATTAACCATAATTTAATGATCTTTGATTGATTTTGGCATTAAGTAAGCAATTTCTCATTGTCATTCTCTTGTATTTACTTGTGTTGTGGAGTTTTTGTAAGAGATGACACCAAAGAACAATGATCATGCTAACAAGGTATCAATGGCATCAAAAAGGAAAGGAAAGATGGTTGATGATGAACCGAAAAAGAGTACTAAGCATTCAAGAGAGGGTGAACCCAAACCTAAGAAGAAGATGAGTGAAAGTGAAAAAGCAAGCCTTAAGGAGCCTCACCAAACCTTGTTTGGAAACTTGGAATTGCCTCCGAGAAGGAATGTTTCCTTCTCTAAGTCTGAACGAGAGTGCTACAACAATCAACTTATGGTTTTGCACAAGCCTACTCACTACCTTAGGACTAAAACACTTGAAGTAATGAGAATAAAAGATGATGTGTTTGCTATCTTCAAGAACATAGGTTTGGAGAAGTTTGCAACATTCAAGTATTTGGTATAACAACTCCACCTTCTTCAATAATTTCTCTTATAAAGTGGTAACAAACATCGATGTGCTTCCTCCTCGCATGGTAAACTTGATTCTTTGCCAATATGATAGCACTCTATCTATCAAATGCACCTTAATATGCTTATGTTGAATCCCTAATTCACCAAGCAATCCTTGAAGCCAAATTACCTCTTTTACAACCTATGTTAAAGCCATATACTCTGCCTCTGTTGTAGAAAAAGATACAGTTCATTGTAATGTAGACCTCTAACATACTCGAGCTTTTGCCAAAGTAAATACATGGCTAGTAGTTAATCGACGTTTATCCAGATCGCCAGCATAGTTGGAATCACAATATCCAATGACATACTAACCACCTTTTTCCTGTTGATATACCAAACCAACATCTACGGTGTTCAGAATGTACCGTAGTATCAATTTCACTGTATGCCAATGCTCTTTTACAAGATTATGCATATATCTACTCACAACTCCGACTGCATAATCAGGCCTCGTACACACCATATCATGCTTTAAGCTTCCAACTGCACTTGCATATAGAACTTTTGACAAGTATGCTCTTTCGGCTGCATCTGGAGATAAGCTGCACTGAGTTTGAAATGAGAAGCAAGTGGTGTACAAATAGGTTTTGACTCATCATATACAACAAAAAAGTTTAGTACCCTTCTCAGATATTCATTCTGAGTTAAACAAAGTGTTCCCATTTTCATATATTTGCTTATCTCCATGCCAAGAATCTTCTTTGCTTTACTAATATCCTTTATTTCAAATTCACCATTTAATTGAGCTTTTAACTTCTCAATCTTCACTTTGTTCTTGAAAGCTGTTAACGTATCATCAACATAAAGAATAAGATATATAAAAGATTCATCTTGCAGCTTGCGCAAATACACACAATTATCATATTTGCTTCTTGTGTACTTTTGCCCCAACATTCATTTGTCAAATTGTTTGTATCATTTCCTTGGTGATTGCTTCAATCTGTACAACGATTTTTCAAGTTTATAAATGATGTTTTATTTTTTGAGAACGTTAAATCCATTGGGTTGTGTCACATAGATTTCCTCCTCCAAGTCTCTGTGTAGGAACGCTGTTTTTACATCCATTTGAAACAGCTACATATCCAATTGTGCCACCAAAGCCAATAAGAAGTGGATAGAATAGTGTTTCACAATAGGAAAAACAGGAGAAAACACTTCTTTGTAGTCGATCCCTTTCTTTTGAGCATAACATTTAGCTACTAGCCTTACCTTATAGCGCACATCTGACTTGTCAAGAAATCCATCTTTCTTTGAATATACCCAATTATATCCAGTTGCATTATTTCCCTTTGGAAGATTGGTCAACTTCCATGTCTGATTCTTTTGAAGCCATCGCATTCCTCCACTTATCTTCTCTGAACTTTCGACTACTTCTTTATAAGTGGCAGGAGTGGCATCACTTGCCATGACAGATGCATAAGCCACCATATCAACATAATGAGCGGGCTTTCTCATTATCTTCTTTAGCTTTCTCAATGCAATTGGGTCAACTTGATGTGGAGGTTCTTGAGTTTGAACCTCTTCTCTGTTTGACTCCTCATCTACCGTAGGAGTTTCTGCTTCATCACTTGCTGGAACAATAACCTTTCTTTCCTTACTCCACCTGATTTGGAGTACCATCCTTATTTTCTACCATCACCTTTCCTAACATGATAGATTCAACAAAGGTGACATCCTTGCTAATGATCGTCCTCTTGGTCTCAAAGTATCAAAGACGATATCCATTCACATCATATGGGATCTCCATGAAAATTGCTTTTTCTTTTGCACGAGGATCTAATTTTGACTACTTGACATGATAATAACTAGTGCATCCAAAAACATGTAGGGAGTCATAATCCATAGTATGATTTATGAACCATTTCTCTAGTGATATTTTACCATATATAGAACTAGATGGTAGACGATTAATGAGGTGACTTGCATATACAATAATTTCACCCAAAATTGCTTGTCCAATCTAAAATTGGACAACATACACCGAATTTTCTCAAGCAATGTTTGGTTTATGCGTTTTGCCACACCATTCTATTATGGTGTGTGCTTAATTGTGAAGTGTCTAACAATGCCAATGTTTTTGCATGCCTTCAATAAATGGATCACTCATGTATTCTACATTATTGTCTAATCAGAGATGTTTGATCTTTCGACATGTTTAACTTTCCATCATATTTTTCCACTTAAGGAAAATTCCAAACACTTCATCCTTAATCTTCATTGCATACACCCAAATTCTCTGGGAAAAATCATCAACAAATGTATCATAGTAGTGGTTTCTTCCCAATGATGGTATTTTTGAAGGTCCCCATACATCCGAATGAACATAATCCAAAATACCTTTAGTTTTATGGATTGTTGTTCCAAATTTTATACATGTATTTATCCCTTTCACACAATGCTCACAGAAATCTAATTTGCTGGTCTGCAAATCTTTCAACAATCCTTATTTTACAAGTTGATTCAAGAATTTTTGCCCAGCATGTCCCAAACGCATGTGCCATAATTTGGCCGGTTTTGAGTCATTTTCATCACTTGATAGTGATACCACTGCTACAGTTCCAATAATAGTGGTACCTTGGTAATGATACAACCTATTATTTTTCCAAACTCCTTTCATTGCCACTAGTTCTTCGGAGAATATCTTCATCACTCCACCTTCACACTGAAACGTGAAACCCTTCTATTCTAGGGTTCCCAATGAGATGAGATTCTTCGGTAAACTTGGCACATAACGAACATACTTTAATTTTTTGATTGATCCATCATGATTCTTCAGTCGAATGGAACCAACCCCATGTATGGTGAGTGGGAAATCATTTGTTGCATAAATTATTCCTCCTTCTTGCTATTTGAAGTTGTGAAACCATTCACAATTGAGACAAATATAACTGTTGCATCTCGAATCAAATATCCAGACAGTAGAGGAGTTCTTTGTACCCGAAACAATAAGTGAACAATCTGAGTCTTCATTATACTCAACTAAATTTGAATCTGAAATAGCCTTTCCTTTTCTAGATTGTCCTTTGTTTTTCAATTGAGGACAATCTTTCTTCTAATGCCTTTTTTCTCGACAGAAAGCACATTCGTCTTTAAGAAACTTGTCTTTCAACTTTAATTGTTTCTTCTTTTCTTTCATTTGGTTCACCAGACGTTCTCTTGTAATCAAATCTTCAGTAGCTCTACCTAATTTCTCAATTTTATCTTTCTTCCTTAGTTCATAACTATACAGGGCTCCACATACTTCACTGAGGGAAAGAATAACCTTCCCATGGAGTAGAGTTGTTTCAAGAAATTCAAACTCCTCTGGAATGGATCCCAATAACATCAAGGCAAGATCTTCACCTTCAAATGTCACATCCAGGTTCAATAAATGAGCAACAAGCTGATTAAAGTTGGTGATGTGATCATTTATCATGGTACCAGGAATGTAGGTGAACCAAAACAGTCTTCTTCATATGAAGCTTATTTTGGCTGTTTTTCTTCAAGAGCTTTTCCTCCAACACTGTCATCAACTTACTAGCAGAAGTCTCTTTGTAAAGTGTATATTTCTGTTATCTAGATTAGCATGACCGGATTGTACCACATGCCAACCGATTAAGGCTCTTCCAATCTTCCTCTCCCATACTTTATAGTTTCTTTCCTTTAACTCCAGCATCTAGACCTTCCAGAAACAGCGCACCTAGAACCTCACTTTACCATATGCCGAAATGACCACTACCATCGAAAATGTCCACCATCAACCTTGGACTGGCACCAACGGCTCTCGTCAAAATTCTTGAAGAAGCACTTGGCATTGATGGTTTAATTTTGCCTGGATTTTCTAGGTGCTTCATCTCAACTCAATTCAAAAATTACAATAATCTTTCTTAAAAAAATTTGCCAATCAACAAAATCCTGATGAAGAAAAAGTTTTCTGATGTGCCGACCATAGTATACCTACGATGCACAAAGTAAAGTATTTTTTCTATAATTGTGGCTCTGCGGAAGCAATGATGCAAATTTGAAAGAATAAGTTAAAGCAGTTAAAGAAAGAGAAAAAATATCAGAATTAACGACGTTTGGCCTATGTCCTCCGAACACATGAAGCAAGGACATGAAGCTTGAGATGATATCTTTGTATAAAATTAATATGATATGTGTGTTCTTGGACATGAAGCTTGAAGTCACTTAGTTCCTTGTTTTATTATATTGCATCGGCTCTAGTTTCTTGTTTGTTCTTTACTTACTAGTGCTTGTTGAAACTCTTGCTCTGAACAATTTACTGATTCAAAATTTCTGCTAAAACCAGGGTTGAGCGCATATCCTACTGATCCCCGGCAAGCAACAAACTCTTTGGTCTCTCTTCTTGACAAAGCAAAATCTTTTGTTCCCCGCGAGTTGCGTCTGGAGACACCTGTCAGAGTTGCGGTATGGAATGAATTCTTTCCACGTGTAGATAATTGAAGCTATTTATATTGGCATTAGTTATTTTGTCAATCATCTGACTTGTTTTTTCTTCTTTTATTTTTCAGGCAACTGTAGGATTGAGGACATTGAGTCATGAAGCATCTGAGAACATTTTGCAAGTGGTAATTA
This sequence comes from Lepidium africanum, assembly GCA_900406405.1. Lineage (NCBI taxonomy): Eukaryota > Viridiplantae > Streptophyta > Magnoliopsida > Brassicales > Brassicaceae > Lepidium > Lepidium africanum. Next base: position 36,200 of record OVAX01000651.1, read on the forward strand.
TATTTCTATTTATTTTTCCATGAACATTCTCCTTGTCATGTAGCTCTTATACTTTCTTATAATTTTGTTAAGGTTAGGGAGCTCTTGAGAAATGGAACCATGCTGAAAAATGAGGCAAATGGTGTTACTATGTTGGATGGTACTCAGGAAGGTTCTTATTAGTGGGTATGTTACCCCACATTTTCTCGTTTTTTACAAGAAGTCATCTTGATGTACTTCTTATGTGTCTGCAGCTGTACCTATAGTCTCATTATTTCCATTCGGGGAATTAAATTCTAGGCTTGTTCACCAAATGTTCATATGTATTCAATTCATTTGACACATTTCTACACTTATTCATTTTGATTTTAGAAACTAAAATTCATATCCTCCATCATTAACACTGATTGTGCTAACTTTGAAAGAAAAAGAAGCAAAGTTAGATATATGTTATAGCTACAAAAATTAAAACGAGTAACAGGCATATGTTAATTTCTTTCAGATAATTTATGGCTCAATATAAGAAAAGAGCAGCCCATATAAAAATCCATAGATCAATATTTGAAACAATGTTTATAACAGACGTTATGAACGAAAAAAAATGTTAAATGAGTTTCGTACTGGGCCTAGTCTCATGTACGACGTTTATAAGTGCCGACCACTGAGTATTCGTTTCTCCACGTGCTTTAACCACATCTTTGTATTGTTGGTTTTGCATTGTGATGATTTCTTATACTGTTGGGCCACCTTTCACACCTAAATTTATGATTTTTTTTTCTAATAATGGATTGTTTTTTTGTACACATTTCAAATTAAAAGTTATTTTCGATTATCCAGCTTTGAGAATAATGAAGAGAAAAATGAAAAAGATAGCAAATCCACAAAAAAATTTAGACATACTACTTTATAAAAAAATAATCCATTTCGTTTAAAGAAAAGAATAATAATTAAAATAATTATACACTAGCGGTGGACCCACCCGTATGCGCGTGGTGGCTGTTAACGTCTAATATTAAAAAATTTAGGAATATAATGTCATTAATTTTGAAAAATTAACAAAAATTAACGAAATATAAAAACTATAAAATAGATGTAATCAAAAAAATTATACTTCCTCTGTTTCACTTTACTTGGTGTTTTACGATTTTTTTTTGTTTCATTTTAATTGATGTTTTAAGATTTCTATACATAATTTATTGTCTTTTTAGTGTTTTTGACCCTTTGAATTCTGTAGATTGATTTGTGATTGGTTAAATTATTTTGAAATTTGTGATAAAACATGTTTTATTTAGATATAATACAAAATTTAATGATTTCTTAAACTGTATGAAAAAACTTAAATGATCAAATATAGTGAAACAGAGGGAGTATAAAACTGAAATACTCATAGTATATGAGAAACTGCTATAAATATTTGAGAAATAACCATATCACTTATATTGTTATTTTCTAAAAAAGAAGCATTAGACCAAAAAGGTATTATACCATCTGAGAAAGCTTGAGATTATGATTACACCAAACCTTTTCAACCTCGTATGTGTGACGACCATAACAGTTATTATCTCGATCAACACTAAACCCAAATTGGAAAGTCTTTCCAAACAAATCACTAATAGCAAGACGCATTCTTTCCGGGAATTCAATCTACAAATTGCAAAAATTGTTTTATTAATACTATAGGGATGATCATATGATTACAAAACAAATCAAATAAATAAGAAACAATATAAATAGGTTCAATTACCTCTCCAGAATGATCGATCAAATAATCAAATACTCTTTCTCCTATAACGGCAATGGCTAAACTTTCAGATAATGTGCATGTGGTTACTCCAGTATTGTCCATTATACGTAAATTCAGATTTAACCTAATGAATAAGAAATAAATATATTAAAAGCAAAATATAAACACATAAAGTTATAAGTATATGAAATAACATATATATAGGAAATTAATTTACCTTGCAGTCACCGACGATGTGTCTTTTTCGCATGAAGTACACCAAAAAGCACAATATTTCTTAGGACAACTTTCATCAAAGACATCATCTGGTACGCCTGGAACAGTATCATTGTTACATATATTGCAGGGTAAATAATACAAGTGTGGCTTCCGTGAATCGATTTCCAAAATAGTACACATAACACGATATTTACCAATTTGAAATAATAACTCGATAACAAAAACAAAATAAAATGTAAGTTAACCAGTTTAGCTTACAAATAATATATGATGACACAAACCTATCGAGAAGTGTAAAATGAATTTCGTACATACCTCAGTAGTTTTAAGTAATTCATCAATAGATTTCCTTGGGGACTCTAGCCAAATATTGTCATCAATTGTTTCTTTTTGACTCGTTAGATTCAACATGTTGAGACAAATACCATCTTTTGCCAAACTGAAAATTTTACGAATGCAATAGTATACAAAAAAAAATTAATAGATGATTAGATGTCAAAAGAAGTACTATTATAACTTTTACGTTTTTAATAATTGTATATGAGGTATCAGCTGACTCGTCTAAAATATTGTTTTCTCAAATGCATTGCAAAGAAAATGTGTATTTGTAACAAAGAGTTAAGTATAATTAGAACAAAATTGATGATGATGATTTTTTTTTTTATCTTATTTAAAACATAATTTCACCGTTCTAGTGCTGAATTTTGGCAAAGCGAATGACCAAGTACATAATGCCATCTCCAGATTCAGTACAATGTTTGATGAATGACTCAGCAGTAGACCTAAAAAACGAACATCTCAAACGCAAATCAGTAATATTAAAGAGAGAAAGAAGAAATTTACCATTACAAAAATAGTTGGAAGATAATAATAATATTAATAGTTAATACAAAATTGCAATAACAAATAAAGGTTTAACAATCTTACTTGTGATCCATAATCTCAAAATCAATCTTCTTTATGAGTTGACCGAAATACTTTATGACCTTAATCTGATGAATCCTAACTACTTGACCAACAACATTTAGTATTTGAAAAATAAAGTTAATATCTACTAACAATACAAAACATTGACGAAAAAAATATATAATGAAAATATTGAATAATCAAATAACTTACCGGCCAAAATATTAGAATGATATTCTCCAGCAAAAATATCATTGTATGATATTAGTGACATGAATTGGTCATCTAAGGTAAGATCACATGAGGCAACAGTAGTTGCATATTTAAAATATAAATTATAACCAATGTTTGAAGCTTTGTATTGATTATTGTCTTTTATCACCAGGAAATTGTGAATTATTTTCAAACCATCTGTAGCAATAGCTTTCTCAAATTTCATAGTCTGATACTCATAGCTTGCTAGAATTTTCATACCCTAAACAAACAAAAAAATTACCACCTATGATATATATATAACTCGAATTACACTGACAAAAAAAAAACAACAAAAACAAAAAGTTAAAACTTACAGTCTCATCCGCAAGAATAGGGTGTATTAGATTACCCAAGAAATTTCCAGGATTTTTCCATGAATAAAGGACTTTACATCGAATCACCGATGTAGTTTTGAATGGTGTTAGGTTCTTGAAAAGAGTAAAATCTTCATGGGATTCTATGAGAGGCAAAGTCGTGCGTCTAATCAATTGAATTAGGTTTTGTTATTGTCATTCATATATGAGTTTTTATAGCGAAATAATTTAAAAGTTTTAGAATTCAAAAATTCGTTAGGTTTATCTAATGAAAAGATATCCTTAATTTATTGATACAAATCAATCGATTTTTGTTAATACCAAAATACCATAGGTAGTTATACCAGTCGATTCGGCCGATAAAATCGTATATTGCATTTTTTGTGGTCGGTAAAATGTATATTACATATTATCCAAGCTTTTACAAAACGAAATTTTGAGATTTCAATATATATATATATATATATATATATAAAAGTTTTTTTGGTAAAGAAATAATTACAAATATCAATATAACTTGAAAAATCGATAAATTGAAAATTACCAAAAAACAAATTTGATTAGTCTATTTATTCAGCTTCATATATTTTTAAATTTATTCATGAACTAAGTTGTAGTATATTTTATAATAAATTAATTCTATAATATAAACAAAACATAAAAACAAAATCTAAAACTTATACCATCAAACTAATATTAAAAACTAAAATGCTAATAATATTTACGAAAGTTATGTGCATAATAATATTGACGATTTTTTATACTTGTTTACGAAGTAGTACATGGAAACTATGTATGCAATATGGAAATTAAAATACTAAGAAATATTTAAAACAAATTAAGTTAACAAACTAATATAAAAAAATAAAATATTCATTCATAGTTAATTGCTAAATAGTAAATATTGTCCATAAGTAAAAAGTAAACCATTATCCATACACAATGTAGTAGCATTAGACCATATGCGACAGCTCAAATGTTCAGTTAGACCAAACTTTTCCAACGCAAAATGAGTTACAACCATTGCTAATGTTCCGCTTTTCCATTATGCAGTCAAATTGGAAAGTCTTTCCAAACAAATCAGTAACTGCGAGAGACATTCTTTCAGGATATTCAATCTACACGCTGCAGATCATAAAACTAATATTATAAGTATGATGAAAAAATATAAAAATTACGAATTACAAAAAAAAAAACTTAAGTGTAGTACCTCACCCGAACGTTCGCTTAATAGATCATTTCTTTGTTTTCCTAAAAGTTCAATAGCAAAACTTTCAAATAATGTACAATTGGTCTCACCAGTATCATCCATTATTCGTAAATTCAGCTTTAACCTAAAAAATGAAACATAACATGATTGTATTATATATAGCAAACGAACGCTATCTAAAAATAAGAAAAAATATAAATGTAGTGAATTTACGTTGCAGTCACTGATTCTGTTTCCTTCATGCATGTACGGCACCAAAATGAATCATATTTTTTAGGGAAGTCAGCGTCCATGATACCTAATGGTAAACACGGAATTGCGGCATCATTACATATGTTGCAGCTGAAATAATACCATTGTGGCTTCCATGAATCAAGTTCCATAATAGTACACATAACACGAAATTTACCAACCTAAAAACATACATCATTCTATTATAAAAACATACAAACGAAGATAACCATTTCAACATAGAAATAAATTTATAATTGAAAAAGCCAACAAATTAATATAGTACATACCTCAGTTGATTTAATTAATTCGGCTATAGATTTCCTAGGATAATCAAGCCAAATGTCATTATCTATAGCATTTTGTTTTCTAATAGGGTTCAAGATGATGAGATTAAGGCCATCGTTCGCCAAACTGAATATTTAATAACAAAAATCCATAAGAAATTACAAAAATAAAGGAAGAAGGAAACTTTCATGTAAGATCAATTAATAATAGAATTATGTTTCAAGTCTTCAAGTTCAGGCATAACATGATTCATGATAAACATAGTTGTATCAAAAGCATTACAAACTACAGTCGTATCTGTAAAATAAAAAGCTATATGAGAAAGAAAAAGATGAACATATATTTTAAGAAAATTATACAGAATGTTACCATTCCAAGGTTGAAGTTTTCCAAAATGAATGAGAACATATATAATGCCATCTACTAATTCCATACATTGTTTTGTGAATGACTCAGCTATAGTGCCCCAAAAACAACATTGCAAACGACGATCACTACCAGATACAAAAATGACATTAATATATATGATCACAAATAGGATCATATGTCCAAATATTAATATATTATAAATTAAGAAGATAATTAATAAATGTTTACAAATCTTACTTATAATCTCTAATTTGACAATCAGTTTAAACCGGTTGACTGCGATTATTTAGGTCATAAGTATGTTGAATACTAACAACTTGACCAAGGACATCTAACAAAAAAAAATCAAACTCAAAAATATATTGTTTTTACTGTAAAACGTTTTTAAACAAATATGTACATGAGAAACAAATGATGAACAATGCATAAATTACCAGCTATTACATCGGAATGATATTTTCCAGAGAGAATATGATTGAAAGATATTAATGAGATGAATTTTTCATCAACAACCGAACCACATGAGACAATTGTATTCATTTCGAAACAACATAACTTATAAGAACTGTTCGAAACTTTGAATTGACTATTGTCTTTGAACACCATGAAATTATGAATTACTTTCCAATCATTAGTAGAGACAGCTTTATCGAAACGATTGGTCGTATACTTCATACAATAAGCGACTACTTTCATACCCTTTAACAAAAAAAAAGTATCATACGTGATATGCATTTAGTATATGTATCGGAAAAATCAAATAATTAACACGAATATGAAACGAAAAAAACTTACTATCTGATCGGCGAGAATCAGCATAGTTTGATTATCCAAAAATCGTTTACCATACTGTTTCCATGAGTGAAGGATTTTACACTTGACCTTCCACATAGTTTTCAAAGGATGGAAGTCTTTAAAAAGGCTAAATTTCTCCTTAGTATTAATGAAAGCTAAAGCCATGGGTTTAATAATGTGAAAAGTTTGCTACTCTGTTTCCTCGGTTTTAGTCTTTTGTGGTTATATAAGAACCTTACTCTGAGTATAGAATGAATAAATTAAATCGAGATATATCCCCATAACAAACATAATGGATAAATATTTTCGGGAAATCAATTAGTTGTTTAGGTATGTAACTAAAAAAAAGATAGTTTATAGAATAGACTGAACAAATATATGAAGTATATACTTGATATTATAAGAAACGAAGAACATAACTATATATCTCCTATAAATTTATAAGCATGATGACATATTTGAAATGGTTAAAAATATTAAAATCAAATCAGAAATAAACAACTATAAACCCTATAATTACGCTATAAATATAAATACTATTGCTTTCTCCATTCAACAAATATTTGTTTTTTGCTTTTTTCATTTATTATTCCAGGATTTTACGATTTGACTACCATGGTTTGTTATCTAATTTCTTAACCGGATGACATTTTAATCAAAATTGCATTGCATTGTGCTCGGGATTCTCTTACTAATGTTTGTAACCTTAAATTCGTTAGCAAATAATTTAATGAATATCTTTTAATTATTAATTCTAGTTTGGATCCAAGTGAATTAACATGCTATTGAGATGTTGTATTTCGCATAGATTATAACCATTAACTAAAATATTATTAACCTTGCTAAATTGTATATCCAAAACAAATAAAATATCTAAAGCAATATGACTACAAAAATTAACTAAAAAAATAAATAGATAACTAAATAGCAAATTATAAATCAAAAATCAAGCGTATGAAATATTTATTCTAATATCCCCAACCAATGTTTAGCATTTTCTTTGATTACAGCTTTGAAAATATACAATTTCGCAAAGTTTGTATTGATTGTTGAAGATTGATCATATGATTCAACAAACATGAAATCAACATTCTTGGACAAACTAGAAACGACATAAGAAATTATATTCACACAAATTTATGTCATTATATGAACTCAACAAAATTTATAAACTAATATAAGTATGCTTAATACCTTTTATTAAAATCCTTAACATTGTGAAGCTGAGGATTTATAAAAATTTGAAATTTCGACATTCTCTGGTAAATAATAAATACTCCCTCTGTTCTTTATTAGTTAATGTTTTAGAAAAAAAATTTGTTTCTTTTTAGTTGATGTTTTAAGATTTCTATGCAAAATTTATTGTATTTTTGGTATTTTGACTCTTTAAATTCTGCAGATTGATTTGTGATTGGTTAAACTAATTTGGAATTTGTGATAAACTATATTTTGTTTGAAAAAATAAACCAATTAATGATTCCTTAATATGTGTGAAATGCCTAAAACATCAACTATAAAATACAGAGGAAGTATATATTAATCATATTAGAAACAATTTGAAATGAAATAAAAGTACAAAATTAAACATACCAAATATTAAAAATTGATTTGTATACCTTGGAAATGTCCAATTTTTGCAAATTGTATCAAAGATGTAATTATATTACCACCCAAATTTTCAATAACGTAATGCATTAGCATACTTCCCCCAAAGTGTGCATGGTACAATGACATTGCTAAAAAAAAATCAATAAAACATAACAACTCTCATGATAGATGACAAACCCATAAATAGAATTAAATTTGGTCTCATAGATCCAAGGTATATTGTATCCAAATGCCTTAGTATAATATCAGCGAAATTAGTAAGATGCATATATATGTCAGCAAATAGTGAAGACACGGGAAAAAAGTAGTTTTGTTAGTAATCGAAACTTTGAATGGATGATTAGTTGGTCTATGCTTTCCAACGGATCTGTTTATGTTAAAATTTTCTATAATCAACCAATGACCAATAGTAACATATGCAGAGAATCTAGATACTTGATCTTTGTTAATAGTTGTGAGAATAAGAGTGCCCTATAAAGTATACATAAACAAATTAGTAGAATATATTATTTCTGAAATGGTTTTAACGGTTAGAATTAAATCTGTAAATTTATTTAAATTGTAACTTATCAATTAGAAAAAGAATATAATGATTTCAATATTGGTTTAATGGTTATCTACATATATATATGCTCAAACTCACGTTCTTATTAAATAAAACTACTCACTTTGTTCCAATTACAAAAAACCACCATTGTTGCATTGTGAAAGAGAAAGCTATTTTCAGATTGCAAAGTTTGTTGCTTAGTAGGAGGAGAAAAAAGTTAGCATTCTAAACTGATTAAAAAATTATTACTTGTCTTCTTTTGTACACGATTCTTACAAAAAAAAAATTGAAAAGTATTTTGATTTCATAGATTCAAAAACATAGTGATTCACAAACTATACAAAATAATGAAGTTACTTGGGTAAGTAAAATGATTTATAATTATGAACTAAGCAACAATTGTAACATAGTGATTCCACGTTTAGTGACATGATAATGCAGTTTATATTGTTAAAAGTTTTGTAACTATGTTGGTATCAACTAACAAAAATATCTAAAATGATCAATATTCAAATGAATACGAATTTGATGTTCGAATTACTATCATAATCAAAATTCTCTCACGAATTACTATCATGTATTCTTTGTTAATTGAAATATTAGGAAATTAATGCCAAACATTTGTTTTAATAATAGCAGAGATAATTATTGTAAATTTATACAATGTACTCTCCGTTGTAGCTAATACGTGAAGATAACATTTGTTGTTTATAATACTTAGAAACAATTAATTTATAAGGAACGATTTGGTTTAAAACTTATAAATTTGGGATATTAGTGTATTGTTGATTATTAATTCAAAAAGCTTTATCAATCGATATATTGTTTGTATGATAATCAACATGCATCTTATGTTTTGTAGGAGACCAATATTGGGGAATAATGGATTTCATGTTATTAGCGATAAAGATATACCGGAAACATCATTACTCTTTGGATTTATATATGTATGTCTTGGAAGATTTTTTTAAAGAGAGAGGTTACACCATATTGGAACGTCTAAATAGGCCGACAGTAGGTCAAACATTGGTGTATGTTATAATAATTAGAGAAAATGTCATGGACGAACCAACAAATCTGCGTTGGATGGGATGGAATATGTTGATTTTTTTTAGAACTTTGTATCAAAGAGAAGAATGTACTTGCAATGGAGATCATCTTTTGATTTTACCAGGTTTTGAACCATGGTTTTTACATGAAGACGGAGATCATCCTCTATCAGTAGCATGTACAATATGCTTATGGGAGTACGAATTCCAGATGATGTTTGTCAAGGATTAGAATTATGTTAATTTGCTATTAAATAAGTCGAACTTGTTATCTAATGTATTTTCACATTTTATGTAGTTGACTTATAGTTCTTATGTATTTTAAGATGTTAAGGTTGGTAATTATCTAAACTCTTAATCGACTTACTACTTCAAATTTTAACATATTATAAAAACTATATTTATAATCCAATGAATATAAGTTTGAACGATTGTTGGCAAAAAGAAAAGGATTTTGTTTCTATATACATAAATTCTATGATTGGATTACATATATTAAATGATTTCAAATTATTTATGGCAAAAAGAAAAGGATTTCGAATTATTTATACATAAATTATATTGTATATAAGTAAGCTAAATTATATTTAATGCTATAATTAAAAACAAAAAAAAATACAACAAAAGTTGTAACAAAAATAAGAAACTTATTCGAAAAATAAAAAAAGCCAAAAACTTCATTAAAAAAAATTAGGAAATAAGTGATTGGGAATTTGATAAACACATATTTCAAAGAAAAGTGTCCATGATTCGACTCACCTGCAAGTGGTTTTGTGGAAGTAGAAGGTATCAAAATGTCTATTGCGTGTGAAGCTTGTATGTCGGATTATGAAGTTTGGCGGGTCATAGGCAGGAATACTTCAATTGAGATTCTGAAATACTTCTTTGGAAACGACATTCAATGTTTGGCTTTGTGGTTTCTTATCTTTATCCACAATCAAAACTTTCAAACTCGACTAAGACTTAACTCTGGAAAGAGCAACATAAAGTTGTCCATATGAAAAATGCGGTTTAGGTAAAAATAGACCAGCCTTAGACAAAGACTGTACTTGACTTTTGTTAATGGTCATTGCAAAAGCAACTGCTAATGGCAATTGCCTCCTGCGCATCATGAATGGCAATTTTGTGTTAGATGGTGTAACCAATAGTCTTGGAATCAATACAATAGAACCAACCCTATCGCCTGTGATAACTCTAGCTTGAACAACGAATTCGAGCAATTGGGTAATCTGCAAGTGTAATCTATTCATCACACCACCTGTAGGGTCTATATTTCTTAGTAACATAATAGGGCAGCCTACCTTCACACGTAACACATGGTTAGGTAATCCACCTAGCCTAACACTATTAAGGAAATCATCAGTCAAAACCGGATTATTCATAGCACTTGTGTCAGATGGATCTATACTATGCGAACTAAGATAGACTCTTTCTTCACCTACACATATTGGAAAAAAGTATTGAAAAGGAAAAATAGTCATGATTTTAGAAACTATATTACTCGAATTAATTGAAATGTAAAAATAAAGAACCGTTCAATTTATCCAGCATATTGTCATTTATCAAATGAACATCGTCATTAGTTGGACGTAGAATTGCTCTTTCTTGGAAAAAGACAGGATTAAACTTCTGTTGTATGCTAACAGAATCTCCATAGATATCCATAGTGATTGGCTCAATTGGATCATGAACATCAGTAATTAGAAGCTCTTCAGGAATATCTATGAGTACCTCACCATCATTGGGATCATTAACTTTGCCATCTCCAATTTTTAATATCCACTTTGAAAACTCGGCAATATCGGAAGCTTAATCTACATATATAGTATTAGAAAGAAGACGCATATTTTTGTGAGCTTCATAACCTTGCAATGATCCCATAGGTAAGATGAATTGAGAGCAACCTGATATGTTTTCATTTTAACCCATTTTAAGTTCATTAATCATCCAAGTTTGCATCCATATTCCTTGCATATGTCCCATATTAGAGCCTTTTAGGTCTGCATTGCATACTTTGCATTTGCATTTGCCTTGGAGTGGTTTCAGGAGTAGTTTGAAGCATTTTCGGATCAAAGACAATATGAGGTTTGAATTGGAAACAGAGCTCAGATCAGAAGAGGATTGGAATAGGAGAAGAAGACTGACTCACTCTTTCTACTCGCCTGTTACAACGAGTGAGGCCATATTAACAACTCAGGAAATACAACTCGATGCCCCTACTCTTTGGAATTGGCGAGTCAGTACCTGAAGAAGTTTAAACCCACCAGACAAAAACCACTCACTGGAGTGACTCGCCTGCAGCAGTGAGTGAGCCCAAAACACACTACTCGGCCTGTCTACTCGCCTGCAGCTGCAAGTCATCCATTTCTTTGACTTCTATTTTCAGTGTTGACCAACTTTAGGTCTTATGTAAGGAGGCTATAAATACCCCTTTAGCCCCTAAAAACCCTATCTACGTTTTTGCCCCTTTTGGCAAGATCAAACAGCCACTCTTTCTTTTGTTCTTAGTTTTATTTGCTTTCTTTAGTGTAAGATCTTGGATTATGAGCTGAATCAATGTTTATGGTTATTTAATGAAAGTTGCTTAGTTTTAACTGCTGATTCTCTCTATGTCTTTCTTTTTTATTTTTGGGCTTATGTTTCTTCATCATGCTTAGTGAGTAGATCTAGGTTGAATCATGGTAGTCTCTCTTGTTTAGGTTAGATGTGCTTAATAGCTTGTTTCAACCTGATCGATTGGAACATGAACTCAAGGCAACAAACACCCACCAAGGGTTTGATAAAATGCCAAGTTTAGTTCTAATCTAGGATTTGCTGCTCCTTGAACAGAGATTGTTGTTTGGAGCAGTAGTTTTGCTTATTACAGTCTTTGCTTATTGCCAATCTGATTTTGATCACCAAGAGATTTGGTTTTGGTCAATCTTAGATTGAGTTTTCATTATCCATGAGAATGGTTTGATTGTTTGACTCATAGTTGATGTAGCTCAAAATCACCCTGTTAGGTTGTTGGATAAGAGTAGATAATCATGATTTTACTGAAATCGATTACCCATATCTCCTCATGAACGCTTAATTTGCACCTTATATGCCTTGTTCATCTTGCTCTGTTTTTCTACCAATTCTTTGTTTTTAGATTGCTTTGTTTTAGGCTGCTTTATTTTGATTTAGCACTTGCTTAATATTTCATCTAGAATTGAATCACTCCTACATGAAAATGGCTTGAAATAGTATATAATTGCATTATTGACTGCTAAACATCATCATGTTGGTTCGATAACCTTATATGCTATAAGGATTCGATAACACATATGGGTGAAAAGCCTTATTATCAAATTGGTGCCGTTGCCAAATTAGGATTTCTTTGTTTACTTTTAGTTTTTATTAGATCATTAGGATCAAGTTCCGTTATTTCTAGAGTTTTCTAGGTTTTGATATCATTCACTCTCTGTTTTTGATACGTTACAGGCTCACTCGGACCAGTTACTCACCGCCTACAGCGAGTTGTCTGTCAACAGTTGCTGACTCGCTCTATGCACTCGCCTGTTTCAGTGAGTCCTACTTGACCTGACACCTGCTTGCCTACTCTACTCGCCACCCACAGCGAGTTGTCTGTCACCAGTTGCTGACTCGCTCTATGCACTCGCCTGTTTCAGTGAGTCCTACGTGACCTGACACCTGCTTGCCTACTCTACTCGCCACCCACAGCGAGTTGACTGTTTTTGGGCTGATTTTCTGAGTACATGCATACCAGGTCTAAGGAGATCAGAATCTGGTTGAGTTGGTTGACAATATTCACAGGCGTCCATGTTTCTGGGTTGGTAATCAGGTACAAGAGGACGAGATGAATGAGAACACAACACCAAATGGCTCCACCAACACTAATATGGATTCTCCACCAGCAGTTGATCCACAACATGCACCACAAGCTCATCGACCTCGACATATAGGAGCTGGAGATGCACCTAGCATCCATACTCAGAGGCAAGGCATATAGCTTCCAATGATACCAAACAATAATTTCAAGATCAAGAGTTGGCTGATCACTATGATTCAAGGCAACAAGTTTCATGGTTTGTCTTCTGAAGACCCATTGGATCATCTGGATGAGTTTGAAAGGCTGTGTGGATTAACAAGGATCAATGGAGTTTCAGAGGATGCACTTAAGCTAAGGTTTTTTCCTTTCTCACTTAGGGATAAAACACATCTATGGGAGAAGCACTTACCACATGGACTCATCACTACTTGGGCAAATTGCAAAAGGGTCTTCCTTGCCAAATTCTTCTCTAGCTCAAGAACTGAAAAGCTAAGGAATTATATATCCAATTTTGCTTAATCTGGTACTAAATCATTGGCTGAGGCATGGGAGAGATACAAGACTTATCAGTCCCAATGTCCACATCATGGACTTTTTCAGGAGTTCATCCTTAGCCAATTCTATCGTGGTGTTCATCCTAAGATTACAATGCTGCTTGACACTGCAAGCAATGGAAACTTCCTGAATCAAGATATCGAAGAGGGTAGAGCGTTGATTGAGAACTTGGCACTTGCTGATGGCTAATATGGAGAAGACTATGATAGGATTGAGTGAAGATCAGGTGATTCAGACATGGTTAGTAGGAAGGAGCTGAAGACTTTGAGTGATAAGTTGGATAAGTTGCTAATGGTTCATCACAAGCAAGTACATCTAGTGGAGGATGAATAGGTTCAAGAAGGGGAGGATGAGATGATTGCTGAGATAAGTTTCATGCAGAATCAAGGAGGTCAAAGACAATGGAACAACTACAAGCAGAACAACAACCTCTCCTATAGAAGTAACAATGTGGCCAACCCAGAATATCAAGTCTATCCACCCAAAGCTACAAAAGCTTGGATCCCTAAGAACCAATACCATCAGAGCTTCCAGCCAACACCAGGTGTGACTCAAGCTTTAGCGCCTACACAGCAAGATTCACCGAACATCACGGAGATGCTTCGGGGACTGATCTTGGAGCATAATCTAATGATCCCCTATTGCTAATCCTACTTACTCACTCAAGTACATCACCTAAATTCTTCTGTTTTATAACTATGATCGCACAATAAACCTTATGCTTAGTCTTGTGGAATTGATTGCTAATCAAATTGATTGAGTATTAGTTGATTAATACTAAACCGTATCCATATTTCTATGTTTCTTACTTGAATATCTTTGTCCTCGCAGGAAACTAGACCAACGGAGATCAGGACAGTCAGAGCAGCAGCCGAGTAGGGTTAGTGAGTAAGTTGAATCATTGGGCCAGAATTGGAACTCATCACACTCACTCGGCCTACAAGCGAGCCCACTAGGTGAGTAAGCCCAAAACAAGCTTCTAGAAGGCTGAATGTGATGACTTAACCATGGTGGAGAGTTAACTAGGCGAGTTGGAAGTTAACTTGAGCTTCTAGAAGAGTGAGTTAAAGATTTGTGGCCAAGAACCAACAAGGAGGATGTGTGGACGAGATTTGAGTGGTTTTGGAAAGGTAGCACATGGTTTTGAGAAGATGGGACTCACTTTTGGCTCCATTTGGTAGGTTTTATCTCCCACTCAACACTCTAGCTCGCCTATATAAGCGAGTGAAACACCATTCAGCTCTTCACACCATCCACTTCACTCTCTCTCTAAAAGCAACAACTCTCTAATAAGTCTTAGCAATAATTCTGCTGGCAAGTCTTCACTCGGTCATTCCGGCGAGTCCCCTTGGTGAGTTGAAAATAATCAGTTCACAGTTCTGAAGCTCTCACACACTACTCGCCGGACAGTCAGAGTTCACTTGGCGAGTCAAAAAAAAATTCTCTGCGGATCAAAGGCGACTCGCCACATCCTGCGAGTAGCACCGGCGAGCTGAGTTTCCTGAGCCAAGGAAAGTGATTTGTATTTCAGTTTCATACACTTTCACATCATGTCTAGTAGGTATAACACGGAGAAAGCTGCATCTATGAGACATATGGGTCACCTATGGACATAGAAGAAGGAGATGGCTCCGAGAGCAGAGGAAGAAATGAGCCAGAAACATAGTTTCAAAAAGACCTCTATGAGCTCTTGGATAATGGATACTCTGAGGAGGATGCTCGTGTACTACGAGAGGAGAAATATGCTGCAAGGAGGCATCGAGCTCAAAAGCAAAAGGCCACTCCAGAAAAGGCATATGAGGCACTTAAAATGATGGGTATGAAAGGAACAATATAGTACCACAGACCTACTATGGAAAGGCTCCAAATTGCTGAAGATGTAGATTGGGTGTTTGAATGTTGCGGATTGACCAAATTCATGTCCATGGTCTGAAATTCTTATGAAGTTGCAACTATGCAATTTCTGGCCATTGTAGAAGTCCAGGAATACGTTACAATGCCCGCACCCTTAATTGAGAGAGGTGGACCAGGATATATAACCTTCAAGGTAAATGGTCGAAACTATAAATTTGCCCTCAAGCAATTGGATGAGCCGTTTGGTTTTTAGGCTAGAGAAGTGGGCTATCCGAGCATAGAGGGTGAAGAGCTAGATGATATTTGGAACATGTTGACTAGGAACCCGATTTTCGTCCCATCTAGGAGCAAAGGAACCTGGATCAGAGTTCTAGCTATTTGCTATGCAAGGAGAGCAATAGCTAATCTCTTCTATGGTAGGCCTTCGACATCACCGTTGAACCTTGGAGAGATGCAGCTGCTGGATATAGCACTTAAGGAGATTTGTGGTGTGACAATGAGTGGGAGAAGGATTCAAGTAGACGACTCGAACTATAGTTTATCCTTCGTCCTAGCCAACCACGTTACCAACTACCGAGTAAGAGCAATAACTCAGGCCGAGAGAGGAGCTTATAAAGCTGAGGATGGAGCTCCTAAAGCTATTTTTATTGGTGGTGCTATAGCACATATCCTTAAGGCCTACAATGTGGATACAAGCGAGTCAGATGTCATCAAGCCAAGGTTTATGAATGTGACATATCTAAAGGGAGCTCAATTCTTATGGAAAGATGAAGAAAATGGCCAGTTGCTTTCAGGTTTGATCATCCAATCAGAAACAAGGCAAGGATGATTCTGCCTTGTCCATAGCTGACTTCAATAAGGAGGTTCAAGATATCGAGTTTATCTTTCCATTAAACACCTTAGTCGGAGAGCAGGAACTAGCCCAAGAACCGCAGCTATCCTCACCTGAGCACGATGTTAAAGAAAAAGAGCCTGAGGCATACTTCTTTAAAGAATTCGAAGAACCCCATCAAGGAGTTGCCTCAAGGGAAGCTCATAAAAGAATAGGCAAGCTGCAAAAGCTGGGAAAATGGTTGGTAAAAAAGGTCAAAAGGGTTTGCGAAGGAGAAGCATGAGTGGAAGCTAGAAAGGGAACAAATGAGGAGAGAGTTAGAGGATATCAGAGAAAGATTCAGTGGAGAAATCCTGCAAACTCAAGCTCCACATTCACCAAGAAGACGCCACTCGGTTTCATTGGACGAATTGCATACTCCAGCTCCAGCCCCTGCAAGACACTCATCAGTTGAAGGTGCAATTGCTCTCAGAAAGAGGCCTAGAAGGCGCAAACAGTCCAACTTGCCCGAGCAACTCGGCGTACCGGCGAGTCAGAGCATTCCAGAAATGCCCAACTTTGACAACTCGCTCACTCGACTCGCTGGTACTGGCGAGTCCAACTATGCAGACAGCATTATGCCGTTTTACGTTCAGCAGCTTGATAAGGCACCTCTAGTCCAGACCACTACTTACACTTTAGAGGAGATGAATGCCTCCACCTCACACTTATTCGACTACAAGTGAGGTAACATATTCCACAACTCTCCATTGTATATACCATTGCATTTTCACTCGTTTATCTGTTTCATGCATATTGTCTAGAATTCCCTTTTCGGATTTACTTACACACTAGAAACAGTGTGATTTAAGTTTGTGGGAGGGTTCTAGACTTCATTTCATAGTAGACTTATGCATACACTTATGTTTTATAAAAATCAAAAAAGATTTTTCTGTTAGCATCCTTTCATTCATGCATTCATATAAGGCATAGAAAATCCAAAAAAATCAAAAAAAAACTTAAAAAATCCCATAAATAGAGTGTCATGTAGTTTCATATCATGTAGATTGAGTCTAGATTGCATTGGAAACTGTGATGCTCTTGTCTTGTTTACTGTTGGTTTGATGGTTAGAATCACTGCCCTTGTCTTAAGTTGTTTGATGCATACATTCTAGCTTGAAGCTAAAACCCTACCATGCTTGGAATTGATGGAATGAACTGCATATCTTGATTGAAAGTTCTGTGATTCGATGTTGTCCCTTGTTTAAGTGGTAACTAGAAAATGAATTTGCAATTATCTAGTATTTGCATCACTTTGGAGTTTATGGATTTCACAAAATATTTGGACTATCTTTCTCCTTCATAATTGCTACCTTGTTAGTCCAAATAGCATCTCACCTTGCTCCATGATTGCCTCATTTCAAACCTTTCCATGTTTGATGTGTGATTGTGAGGTCGTTTTTTCGGAATAGCTTAGCATAAGGTGTTAGGTGAGAACCGACAAGAGCATGTCTCCATATAGATTCTGGTCCACGATTTTTGGACCAGACTAGGACTAGGTGGCTTTGTTTGGGTGTGGGATTTGTTTGTGTCTAAGCAGGGAAGGTCATGAGAAGTATGAGCAAAAGAAAGAAAGGTTTAAAAGAGAGAGTTTAAAGAGGAATGAGCTGGAAAGTATAATAGAGTCTAGTAAAGGTTTTGGGGAAATTGAAAGAATAAGAAGGTTCTAAGAATGAGAAAAGAAGCAATAAGTCTTGAATAATGAAGAAAAGATCCTAGAGTTGTAAGTGTAAAGCTCCCAAACCACTAGAAGTTCAAAGTAATAAGACCCCCTCCTTAGAATCTCGATTGGAAAAGCTTGTGTTTATGATCTTTGATGGCTGGAAAAGAAGGAAGCCTTGTGATAAAAAAAGGTAGATTAGGATCATATTCTGGGNTGCCTTATGATAAAAAAAGGTAGATTAGGATCATATTCTGGGTTTAGAACGGCTAGAGTGAATCGTTGGGTGTATGGGTAGATGGATATATGCTTTTGTATGTATCTATTGGACTATCACCTTTAGCATTATGTTAAAGCTTTTTCCATTTTCTGAGTGATCCCTTGTACGTTGATTGACCACATATTTTAGAGATCACTTTAATCTCTTGAACCTTACCTTGGCCAAATGAACTCCTTATTGATGCTTAGGCTTGATCCATGGTTCTGAACTCTAATGAATGTTAAAAGGGACAGTTGATTTGAATGCATGAGTAGTCAAGGTTGAGTCCATTCAGTTTTGAGATGATCATGGCTAGAGTTTTTGAGTATGGCTGATTGTTTGCATCCTAGAACTTTAGACATGGACATTGATTGCTTAACCTTTGAATCAGTATGTTTGGCTCTGAGTTCCCACATAGCACTTTCCCATCCTTTTAGACTTTTGCATTTGCTTGAGGCCAAGCAAAATCTAAGTTTGGGGGAGTTGATATGTTTGCATTTTAACCCATTTTAAGTTCATTAATCATCCAAGTTTGCATCCATATTCCTTGCATTTGTCCCATATTAGATCCTTTTAGGTCTGCATTGCATACTTTGCATTTGCATTTGTCTTGGAGTGGTTTCAGGAGCAGTTTGGAGCATTTTCGGATCAAAGACAAGAGGAGGTTCGGATTGGAAGTAGAGCTCGGATCAGAAGAGGCTTGGAATAGGAGAAGAAGACTGACTCACTCTGTCTACTCACCTGTTACAACGAGTGAGGCCATATTCACAACTCAGAAATACAACTTGATGCCCCTACTAGTTGGAAATGGTGAGTCAGTACCTGAAGAAGTTTAAACCCAACCAGACAAAAGCCACTCGCTAGAGTGACTTGCCTGCAGCAGCGAGTGAGCCCAAAACACACGAATCGACCTGTCTACTCGCCTGCAGCTGCGAGTCATCCATTTCTTTGACTTTTATTTTCCGCGTTGACCAACTTTAGGTCTTATGTAAGGGGCTATAAATACCCCTTTAGGCCCCAAAAACCCTATATACGTTTTTTACCTCTTTTGGCAAGATCAAACAACCACTTTTTCTCTTGTTCTTAGTTTTATTTGCTTTCTTTAGTATAAGATCTTGGATTATGAGCTGAATTAATGTTCATGGTTATTTAATGAAAGTTGCTTAGTTTTAACTGTTGATTCTCTCTATGTCTTTCTTTTTTATTTTTGGGCTTATGTTTCTTCATCATGCTTAGTGAGTAGATCTCTTTAGGGTTAGTGAGGAGATGGGTTAGATCTAGGTTGAATCATGGTAGTCTCTCTTGTTTAGGTTAGTATTGCTCAGATTTTGGTAGATTAGATGTGCTTAATGCTTGTTTCAACTTGATCAATTGGAACATGAACACAAGGCAACAAACACCCACCAAGTGTTTGATAAAATGCCAAGTTTAGTTCTAATCTAGGATTTGCTGCTCCTTGAACAGAGAATGTTGTTTGGAGCAGTAGATTTGCTTGTTACAGTCTTTGCTTATTGCCAATTTGATTTTGATCACCAAGAGATTTGGTTTTGGTCAACATCATATTGAGTTTTCATTATCTATGAGAATGGTTTGATTGCTTGATTCATAGTTGATGTAGCTCAAAATCACCCTGTGAGGTTGCTGGATAAGAGTAGATAACTATGATTTTATTGAAATTGATTACCCCTATCTCCTCATGAACCCTTAATTTGCACCTTATAGCTCTTGTTCATCTTGCTTTGTTTTTCTACCAATTCTCTGTTTTTAGATTGCTCTATTTTAGGCTGCTCTGTTTTGATTTAGCACTTGCTTAATATTTCATCTAGAATGGAATCACTCCTACTTGATAATGGCTTGAACTAGTATCTAATTGCATTATCGATTGCTAAACATCATCATGTTGGTTCGATAACCTTATATGCTATAAGAATTTGATAACACACAGGGGTGAAAAGCCTTGTTATCACAGCCATAACAACTTCTGCCCTTCCAGTGTTTTTAATAACAGGCAATATCTGACGGAAATCACCTCCAAATACAACTACCTTTCCACCAAAAGGTTGGCTCCATTTGTTTTGAATTATATCTTGGAAGCTTATGTCTAGCAATTCAAAACAATGTTTGCTCACCATAGGGGCTTCATCCCATATAATCAACGACGCTTCTTTGACTAAATTAGCAATATCCGAACCTATAACCATTGAAAATAACATGTTATTTGACCAAAAATAATAATATAGAAACAATATCTGATTGAAAATTCTAAAATTGGTTCGATATCTATTAATTTGTTAGTTAATACAATATTTTGATAATCAATTAGTACAAAAAAATTAATATTGTATCATGTGAAACAGTTTTTAGTTTTAACTTGGCTTCATTGAACATGTTGTAAAGTCATCTGCATATATAGGAATTCCAAATCTCAAGTGAGCTGTGCGACCACCTTCTAATAATATAGAGCAATGCCACTTGATGCAACATTAAGAACTATCAATCCTTTAGATCTAATTCTTGCAGAAAGTGTTTTCCACTAGAACGTTTTATCGGTCCCACCAAAACCATATACGAAATAAACTCCTCCTTTATCATTAAAAACAGAATTAGTTATCTCGTCGTAGATTTTTTTCTGCTCAAGAGTCATCATATTGATCCAGACAGAATGTTGATCTTTCCAAATATTAACGTCATAATTCTTCTCATCTGCGATCAACACATTTTTTTATGCAAATACTCTTTCGGTGGATCCGGCATTGTAGGAAACGTTGACAATGAGGTTCCATTGCTTCTAGAATTTTCTCAATATCCTCAAGAGCAAATCGTTTTTTATCTTCGTCAGTTAGGTGTAGACCTATATAATAATTTATAAAAAAATTATGATATAATAAGAACACTTAACAAAGTATAAAAAAATAGAAATAAAGAAAAAAAAATATCAAACGAACCTGGATTATTAAAGTACGATCTTCGATTGCATTCGATATCTTCAGAAAGTAATGGCCAAGTATCATTCCAAACTTTGTCTGGTTCAGAAAGACTATCGAACATGAGCATTATAACAAACAAACGTCATAGATAACTACCAGATGCCCATAAACTGCAACGAATAATATCTTCCACGTATTCCTTGTCATCCGCCTACAATCCTAACGCATAGCATGCATTTTTGTAAGTATTATATTCTACCCCATCAGCTGTTCTTATTTCTTCAAAACTGCGTGGACCTTTTTGATGATTAAGAAGTACTCTCAAGTAATAACCCTCTTCTAACTTTTTGTGGACATAATTTATTCTACTAAACTGAAATCCTTTCTTCCTTGGCCGAAATTCTTTCTCTTTGGGACACCAAGTAAAATGATTAGGAATATCTGCATAAGTAAGACTCCTAGCAAGTAAAGTGGCCCGATTTAGTTTCACCCACGATAAAAACATAGAATTCTCCATTTTCCTAGAAAGTATGTTTTCAACGTGATCATCTTCTTTGAAGAAAAGAAGTTGCTTCACTGGTAAGTGGAATGATAACTTTTGGACAGAAGTAGAATGGTTATGTATAGGAAATGCAAAAATTCTCCATGATGCCTCACATGGGGATATATCTCTAGAAAACATTAAAAACGAAAACACTGAAAATTGAATGACACTACGAAAATAAACAAATAAAAAACAATACTACATATGCAAACTTCAATAACTTATAAGCTAATGTAAAATCGAACTAACCTGCAATCAAAGAAATCCTTTATTTCCTTCCTATTTTCATCTAAACCACTATCGCCTTTTGTCTGGTTCTCAACAACAACAGCAACTCGATCTTGTCCTTTAGTAATGTATTTGAATAAATAATTGATAGCACCAGATTGATTACACCACTCGACATTTATATGAGCTCTATACCGAAGCAACAACTTCCGGTTATATGGAATAACATAACTATTATCGCATTTGAAACCATTCTTTTCAACAAAACGATCGGTCTCATGTCTTTTGTATATCGGAAATCCTTCTTATCAACCTTTGTTAGTTCTACATGAGGTTCAGGGCAAAATTTAGAGCATTTACCATCTTCCATACATGGAGAATTTGGATTAAGAGGACCACAAGGTCCATGAATCATCGTTTCTTTTACGATATCGTATAATTCTTCATCCTCAACTCTATCAGAGATTTCAGCTGATATGATCATGTCTATATCATATCCTGTAGGAAACTTACACGAAGGATCCATCCATAGTAATAGGTGAGCATGAGGAAGACTTATTTTCTAGAAATTCGATCGTATACATTGCTGCGAAATGTATGCTAAATGTTATTATTTTATATACAAAACATTGGATCTATATTTTGAAAAAAAAAGCAACGCTGATCGTATATAATGAAGTACTTCTACTTTGAATATTCAAGTTATAAATTTTTTGCGAGAATGTGTTAATAAATTAATAATGTTCCTGCACAATATATTGTCCACTATTATACTGAAAATACACAATATAATTACTTAGTTAGATAACTTACATGATACAGTCTTCCCAAGTATATGTTCTTTAGTCAAATCATCCATGAGAGAATCAAGTTTCAGTTTAAACATTCTACAAATAATATATGGGCTATCTTCAGCATTCAACTGACGTTCTTCAAAAAACCTTTGAAGCTCAGGCCACTTTGTATTACATGTAAATGTGATGAATAGGTCAGGAAATCTATAACTTTTGCATATTGTCATTGCGTCTAAGTAAATCTGCCTCATATACCTAGGACCTCCAATGAATGTTAGCGGCAAATATAACTGTTTCCCTTGATCATGAAGGTCGAGTTTACCTAGAGCAGTAGCTTCTTCAAAAGAGTCAAAATTTTCACGTCTCAAACTTGTCTGATTGACTTTGATATAACCCAATCTGTTTGACTCAATCATAGTATATCCATCTACTAAAAGTTGTTGAAATAACCTCCTTGAATCGATTAAAACGTGCGACTCATCTTTCCTCTCTTGAATCTGAAATGCAAACCACTGCCTCATACTTATTGTCTGATTCTTTTTTATTTTAATAGATCGAGTAGAACCTATTAGAATATCCGGTCTAAAGCCATCTTCACCCCTAATAAACAACAAAGGATATTGCAGAGGTAGATAAGAAGGATGGATCTCACGTATTCTCTGCAATGTACCAAATTGCTCCTGAATAATAATGTCACATGGGGGCATGTCTATGGTAAAATCTCTGGGAATCAGTGCTGCTATTTCAGATGTTGTAGGAGTGTCGTATGTCCTTCCATCTTTCTTTCTAACACTTATAATTCTCATAGTAAACGTCTCACCAGAATTAGCATCAAGTTTGTCTCGTGCTTGTCGAAATTGTTTAACGTGAGGGTTGTATTTGTTCAACATATTCGTAATAGCATAGATAACATCCTTTCTTAGATTATCATTCTTTTTGTAGCTATCGGCATTACTACCACTCCTACAAAATCAATTTTAAAGGTTAATAAATACAATAAATATTATATTAATAGCAAATTGTTACATTGTATTACCATATATACAACGATAAATATATATATATATATATATAATAGTTTGTAATAGTTAGAAAAATACTTTATTGCAGCAAGTCTATTGTAAAATTTCGTTCTTGGTATCAACAATATACAATTGGAAAAATTTTGGAATTTCACCAATAGATGGTCTCAAACTACCCATTACATGGTAATTTTCCCCATGTAACTGAAACATTTGAGGACCACGGCTTTTAGCAGAAGAATTGAAAACTTTTCCACCAAGAGAAGTAAACAAAAATAAATGTTGTATGCCCTAATATTAACCAGAAATGTAGACTCATCTCATCATCACTGGTTAACAATACACGTAAAAGCTCTAGGACAGCTTTAAGTAAAGGCAATTTAACTTGGCCTTGAAGACAACAAAGAGTATATTTAGGGTTGTTCATAGTCTTCGAATTCCTCCTGATCCTTTCATTATACCACAAAATAGCTCTACAATGCTCACAAATGTGTATGGGATCTCCTTCATCAACGTAATCTACAAAATATATTTAAAAAATTGCTTAGAAACTAATATCTACTATATTAAGCGGACATCTAAAACAAATATGCAAATTATAGTACGAATAATTTGTATAAATTACCAGTGTATTTAGGCTTTTTATCGGGTGTATGTTTTTGATATGAACCAAATTTCTTTTTTAAAACCTCTTCAACCCTCGAAAGATATTCAAACCTTTGTCGCAAGTCTTCTGATGGAAGCATATCTTCAACATCATCAGAGCAAGAATCTGAATCAGAATTAAATGGAGTGGAGTTAATAGAATGATCAGGCAATTCAATACGTGAATCCATAACACTTCTAGATGTAAAAAAACGTTTGTTCTTGTATATTAGAAGCTTTTTCAACACCGTGGATGTTTGAGTCATCTGAACAACTTTGGTGTGCTAAATATCGTGGTTTCTTCCTAGATTGTGCTTGTTTGAACATGTTGAGATCGATATTTAGTGGCCTCATCTTCATGGTTTAAAACTGTAAAAACAATCTTCTTATACTTTCGAATGTGGTACTATAAAGAAAAGAGATAACGTGTGTATAAGAAATGAAAAAAAATCTAATATAATAAACACTTTTTCAAAAATCTACTATAAAAAATATAGACGAATAAATATAGTAATATCATTAAAAAAAACCCTAATTTATCGACAAATTAATGAACAAAAAACTATAGGATAACTATAAAAACAACTGAAACTGCAAGATATATAAATAATAACAAAGTGATTATTCAAAATATTTGATAACTCATGAACCGAAATCTTTTGATCGGATAAGTTTTTAAAATTCAGACTATTTCTTGATATGTATATCTTAAATTTTAAACGTTGGTTTCGAATTTAGGATAAAACACTAATTAGTTTACGATAAATATAGTGGATTTATATATTGTGATGGAATTTTTTTGTTAATATACCATTATTAAAAGCATAACGAAATATAATTTAATTGTATTTATAATATATAAATACTTATGATATTCACTCAAACGTATTAGCCTTAAATTCGGATGACAAATAAACGACATTGATAATAGAACTTTAGCAAAGAAATTGCTTCTAGGAGATCCTTCATTTGTGATTGTCCATGCAAATCAAAACGGAGGTAACAATAGTATAAATTGATTTATACTTCATACAAATACTTGATACACGTTTTATTTGACATAATTTCTAACAAACTTTTTATTTGTATTCATAGAAGAAGGGGAATACAGTTTCAGGCATGATATCAAAACAGGTTTGTTATTTTATTATTAGTTACATATAATCACAGATTTGATTGAATTGTTAGGTTTTACTATAGTCAAATTATTAAAATTCAATTTTTTTTGACGATATAAATCATGAATTTTTTTTTACTTTTTCATAGTAAAATAGAAGAAATTACTAATATCATGAACTTACCAGATGATATTTTATTAGATATAATTTCTTGATGTGCACCAGAAGGAATCAATGTGATTCGGACGGTGAGAATCGTTGCTTCCAAATTTTGTGAGACTTGTGATAGAGATGAAGTGCTTCGTAAACTTTCTCTTCATGATGTTCCTTTTTACCCTGTCAAAGATAACGAAGATATTTTCAATTAATTTTATGAAAGATTATGTAAAGCATGTAATCCAGAAGCTTTATACAGATGTGGTATAAGAAAATATTTCGTTGATGGTTTTCAAGCAGAAGGATTATCTATGTTATATAGCGCTAGTAAAAAAGGAATACCATAAGCAAAATTCGTATATGAATCATTTCTATATGTCTTAGAGAGCACAGAAGAACTGAAGGTCACAATGTGTTAAGAGATTTTTTAAGCCGACAGTAATACAGACATTCGAGTATGTTTTTAAACTTCTAACAAGTGAATGTTATCGTCCGACAGCTCTTCGGTTGCATGGGCAAAATCAACAGACTATTCTGGAAGAGTCCTATGTTATAGAGGATTACGAGTGCAATGGAGAAATGATGGGTAACATTTCTTTTTACCTAGATTTAGAGGATCTAGATGAAGATATTGATGCACCAATGTCCGAAAGATGTGAAATCTGCTTATGGACTTATCATATTGCACTTCTATTTCCTGGGCTGGAATTGAGCTTCAATAAGGAGTAGTTAAGTTAATATATAATTTGCTATTTATGATATTTTATGGATTTTTCTATATTAGGGTTTTTTCGATATATTCAATAATATCATAATTCTAGCAACTACTTAGATTAAAAAAAATGTAAACTATAAGATTTAAGTATAATATGTGTTTATTTAATTTGGAAAAAATATTATTATTTGTATAACATAAGAGCTTAGAAATGATTATTAATCTACGAACAAAAAATATTTATTATATAATAATCGTAGGAACAAATATAATAAATAACATCAATTTATATATATATTTTGAACATTAGATAGACTAAAGTAATATATACTCTATGTATATATATATAACCAAAACGAAACTAATTTAACTTTTATTAATGCTTACCACTATTTGAAATTAACTATTTAAAAATATCCGAGATAAAAAGAATCAAAATTATGAGTATTGTTAACTTTACATATATGAAATAAATCCATACTATATTCATAAAAATAAAAAGTAATTAATTAGTTATAATTGTATTGATGATTTAAAATATTGAAATTCATATTTTACAAAAAAAAATATATGTTATTAATATCTATTATACAATAAAAGAAAACATATTTACATAGGCAAATTGAATTGATATTTATAGGAACTTGGTAGCATATAAAATGATTGCACTAAATCAACTTTTTATGACCATTCAAATCAAAATTCTTCATTGCTATAATTGTATTGATGATATTAAAAATTTGAAAATTAAAGATTTAAACAAATTCGATAAACTGTAATTTTTTTATTATACAAAATGGAAAAATAGTTTATATGAAGCAAATTAAATATATGTTTATTAGAACTTGTTAGAATCTATAATAATTTCACAAAAGAAATTTGTATGGAATTTTCTAAACAAATATATCCATGATTAGAACTACATTCATGATTTAAAATATTTGAAAATAAAAGATTTAAACCAATCCGAAATTTGTATTGTGAAATTCTTAATTTGTATCTGATATAACATATTAAATATTAATTAAATAAAATGGAATCTTAGTTTATTTGAACATGTTAGAATCTGAAATCATTGAATTAAAAAAAACTTTTATGACTCTTCAAATCAAATGTCTTGATGATTAGAATAGAAGTGATAATCTAACATATCTAAATATAACATTTTAAAATTTCAAAACTGACATTTAAATTTTTAAAATTTAAATATTTATAGTAGAAAATTTTTAATTAATATAAATTAAATTTGTCTTTCTTGGAACTTGTTAGAATCATTGCACTAAAGAAATTTTTGTATAACTCTTCAAATCAAATGTCTTCATGATTTGCATTGAATTGATGATTTTTACAATATTTAAAAATAAAATTTTAACAAACCGAAATATTTTAATAGATTTTTAGTTTTTGACTTATACAAAAAGCCAAAATTATTTCAATGTAAATGAATTATGTGTTTGTTGGAACTTGTTAATATTTAGAGAAACTTTTTTATGACTTTTCAAATAAATTGTCAAAACATTTGATTCTTGTGTTGTCAATGTTACATGCATTGATGTAACACCTCGCTTCCGATCTTGAGAGACAAGGTGTTATTCCTGGCCTTGCCTAAAAAAATACATTTTTTGAAAAATCGATCGACACCAAAAACTTTGTTCAAAATTCCTGGAAAAAAGGAAAAATAAAGAGGGGTGAGTAACGAATTACTCATTAAAGAGATCATTTCTGTCCACAGAAGCTTAAAGCTCTAGCTTAATTAAAGCAAATCTATCCTATACATAGAAAACAAGCATATACAACTCGTGTTTTTCAACAAGTTGTACCAAACATGTCGGATTGCCTAAAGCAACCAAATTCACACAACAACTCAACCATCAACTAGATGGCTTCAAAGCCGCTACAATCTATCATTTTATTTGTCATGGAAGCGACAGCCCGTAGCTCGATACATTCCATGTCAGTGATGTCTTTATGGAAGCGACAGCCCGTAACTCAATACATTCCATGTCAACAATATTTTATGGAAGCGACAGCCCAAAACTCGATATATTCCATTTCAACGGTCTATTCATGGAAGTGATAACCCGAAGCTCGATACATTCCATGTCAACCCTTAAGAGACTTTTCTTTACAAACTTTAAATACTATTCTAACTTTTAACTATTTAAGCAATATTCCATCTTTCACGAGATATAACAACACCAATATATTTATATACTTATATAATACTTCAAGCAACTATCCTATAACAATCAGCCACAAAAATCTCTAATATAATATTTATATATAATATCTATTTATAATTATTAAAAATATATATAATATTTGAATAAATGTGCCAAAATTAAACTGAAGCTAAAAGACTCGTAGATCACGTCCTCACCTCGATTGGCCAGTGAACAGATTGAAAAAACGTGGGGAAAAAGGTTGAAACTCAAAACCTAGCAGCTACCTTCGTGCACAAGCAACAAACAAAAAAATTAGGGTTCTTATCTCAGATCAACAGTGGTTACTTGTGGGACAACCCACACGAATTCTGATCAATCCTTACCACGATTCGAAGATCCGAAGGTTCCTTTGGCTTCCTGGATATGTCCCCTATCCAAAACCAACAAGTATCTAGTTCTTCCTACTCTGATGTTAATAGAAAACGATCCTAATTATGCCAAGTCAAAAAAAAATATCAGAACATTCCCAGATGTCTCTACGTCTAAAGCAAAATCTAATTCGACACCTCAACTTAATCTGATCGTATCTTCCCCCAATATAACTCTGATCACCAAGCCATTTGAAGCTAGAAATTCTCGAAAAAGAGATCTTTCCAAACCTATAAAGATCACGTTCAGAGGCTCAGTGACCAATTAGTTATGAACCACGAAAGTAAGCCAAACTAACATGTTTCTGAAACAACAAACAGTTTTGACGTCTTACCTTAGATTGATCATAACTTCCTTAATACAGCTCTGATTGACAAATGATTTGCAGCTATGAACTTTTGAGAGAAATATCTTTTCATACCTATGAAAAACATGATCAACAGATGAATAAATCAAAAGTTATGGACCCCGAAAGTAAGTTGTTTGGACTGGATTCCTTACAAGTTTGAAGCTTCTGTATTTGGCTCAACGAATTTCAGCACAAAGCTTGAATTGAAAGCTCGACTTTGCAGATGGGAGAAGGTAAGGAAAAGAGGTGGCGCTTAATTTGATCGATTAAAAAGGAAGCATGGCTTGGTTTTAGGGTTAGGTTGCTAAGCTTATCCTCCAACAAATTCTCTTTTCAAAATTTGAACCTCTTCCTTTGATGGGTCTTATGGGCCACAAATTTTAATCCAACAATTCATATATGGGTCTCACAATTGAATCGACCAAAAAAACTATTACATGCATGAACATAACTATTGATATGTATATATATATATATATATGATCATCTTCTTCTTCACTCATAGTAACAAAATCTACTTAAAGAAAATCTCTAAAAGACAAAGCTAATCAAGTTTGTTCAACATCAAAGAAAAAAATACGATTCAAATGAAAAATTAGTATTACATTATCCGAATTGTATTTTACTATAGGAGTTGATGCATGTAGTATTCAAGTAGTTTATAAAATAAATCATTTTGTATTCATGAATGAGAAAAAATCGATTTCAAATCGAAGGTTAGTATTACATTATCAAATTTTATTTTACTATAGGAGTTGATGCATGTAGATTTCAAGTAGGTTAAAAGAAAATATGTTTCTATAGATCAACAAAAGTTTTATACTACTTCTAAAGATTTTTCATGCAGTATTTACTTAACATTATATTTTTATAAAATTTTGAGTTAATTACTAATATGGTTCATATTATATACTTAATTACTAATATGGTGCATCTTATATTTAAAGATTGGAATAAAACTTGGAAAGTCATAAACAACAATTGAGTTTCATTTTATTACAAGAATGTCATTGAGAAAAAAAAAAGTAAAAATTTAAACAAAAAAAAAGGGTTTTTACCCAAACCCTAATAAAATTTTATAGTTTTCTTCTTTCTTCTTCTCTCTTCTCCCTTCGCTGTTTGCTCTTCCTCTCTCTTCTCCCTCCGCCATTTCTCTTCCTCTCTCTCGGCCAATTTCTCCGTCAATGTTTCCGCCTCACCTTCTTCTTCGCCTCACGTCGTCCCGTCTCTTCGCATTCCTTCTTCTTCTCTCGGCCCGTTTCTCGGCTTGTATCATCGAAACAGGTTAGTTTCTGGTTCGAATCTGAGATTTCGAACTCGGGTTTTCGAATCTCGAATCTGGGTAACTCGGATTGTTAGTATATGTAGTGTATTTTGGTTAAAATCTTAGAATGTAGTTGTAAGCTCAAATTTTAGGAAGTATTTTTTGAAATTTTTTGTTGTAATCTTAGAATCTTTGTTCATTACTTGTGATAGACGTTGTAAGGATTAGTAGACTTTGAACAGAAGTTCGTATATTTGATTATGATTTGTACTGCCTAATTGTAGGTGTAGTAGACTCTGCCTAATTGTACTGCCTAATTTGGTTTGCATAAGTTAAGGTGTAGTAGACTTTATATGTAGTATAGCAGACTATGTTGGTAGACTTGATTTGTTTAGTGGGTGGTAGTCTCTAGGTTGAATGAATGATAGAGTAGTAGACTTTATGGGATTTGTGGTAGACTTTACGCTTGTTTGATAGACTCTATGTGACGTGTGGTAGACCTTATTCTTGATTGGTATATTTGTTCATGATTTGGACTGCCTAATTCTAGGTGTAGTAGACTTTGCATGTAGTGTGGTAGATGATGTACGAATCAGTGGAATTTGGACTACATAAGTTAAGGTGTAGTAGACTTTATATGTAGTATAATAGACCATGTTGGTGGACTTTATATGTAGTATAGTAGACCATGTTGATAGACTTGATTTTTTTTGTGGGTGGTAGTCTCTATGTAGACCATGTTGGTAGACTTTACACTGGTTTGATAGACTTTATGTGACATGTGAAAGACCTTATTCTTGATTGGTAGACTATATGGTGGACTTAACAGAGGGTTTGACAGATGGTTTGATAGACTTAATTTGATTTGTTTCTGTCTTATTTTGTTTGAACTTAACAGGTTTTATCAAGACGATAGATAGAAAAAGTGTACCCTAAGAGGTTTTATCGAGACGATGTAGTGGGATTGATAAAGAAGAGTGTTAACCATCATAGCTGTCTTAGTGAGCTTATGCATATGATGATATATTGGGGAAGATGCTTACACTGACATCGAACAAAATTCATCCGTAGGAGTGTTGCTTAAGCTTGCAGCTGCAGATTACAAATGGACTAGGAGGCATGTCCAGCAGCTATTGGCAAATAAACTCAAAACAAAAAGGGAGTATGAGTTGTGGTTCTTGGTCGGTAATCGACCTATTCGGTTCTCCTTGAATGAGTTCGAGGAAATTACTACTTTTAACTGTCGGCTGCAGGATGAAGATGATACAAATCTTGTTAGGGGGATTTTTGGACCGAGATGGGCTTGATACATGGTGATGGTCATACTCTTGCTGATCTGTGTGGTGGAAGAAGAGAAGGTGATATTCCACTTTTACAATGGTCATCATCGAATAAGCGTGGACTAGGTATTGAAGACATCATCGATTTCGATATGGACAACACTGATGATCATAAGATAAATGTCTTACTTGGTAGACTCTGATGTTAGGATTTATAACTGTGTAGTAGACTTTAATCGTACATGATAGATTCTTTTGGTAGACCTTCGGATATGTGTAGTAGACTTTTATTTGGTAGACTATGTAGTTTGCCTTTTGATAGATTGTTTAGTAGACTTTGAATAGATGTAGTAGAGTTTTGTTTGGTAGACTATGTAGTTAGCCTTCTGATCTGTTTAGTAGACTTTGCATATGTGTAGTAGACTTTAATTATTTCAGGTAGACTTTTAATATCAATGTATTCTTAATATAGGTTCGCGTGAAGCACCTATGCTTGAAGCCTGCAACAGAGATCAACCCCGTTTGGGCCAACGATGTTGCTGATCCACGGGTGGACAATATGATCCAAGACATATTGGATGGCAAATTAGATGAGTCATTCTGAAACAGAAGTCCACTATGAGCTGCTGCGATGACAAGCAGAATGAAGAGGAAGGCTAATGACCATAGTACGCAAAGGAAATCCAAGCAACTTAATCCAAGAGTCCAAGTGAAGGAGCTTGAGAAGAAGAAGACGATTGAGAAGACAAAGGATAAGGGAAAAAGTCAAGAGTGTTAGGTAATTTTCTTACTTGTTAGGATTAGGAACTTTGTAGTAGACTATAATTTTGTATGGTAGATTCTGTTGGTAGACTTCAAGTCTTTGTAGTAGACTTTTGGTACAATATTTAATAGACTTTGGATATGTGTAGTAGACTTTTGTTTGGTAGTAGTTAGCTTTATGATCTGTGTAGTAGACTTTGGATATGTGTAGTAGACTTTGTTAGGTAGACTATGTAGTTAGCCTTTTGATAGATTGTTTAGTAGACTTTGAATAGGTGTAGTAAACTTTTGCTTGGTAGACTATGTAGTTACCCTTCTGATCTGTGTAGTAGACTTTGGATATGTGTAGTAGACGTTAATTATTTCTGGTAGACTTATAAATTTGTTAGATACCTTATTTGTGTTTTATCTAAAACAGTTTTGTTATGGTTTTGTAGGACGATGAGCACGGGCTGATCGCTCAGTGACAGAGCAAGTGTGTACCTGACAATATTTGTGGATGTGGAAACATGGACTCTCATCAATACGCGATCCACGTACTCTCCATTTGCAGTTTGG